>JANJGK010003504.1:0-85731 GCA_039081455.1 Macrobrachium rosenbergii
TTATACGATCGAAATCGGGTGGGAATCTTGTTGAGAGAGAGAGAGACTGGAATGGACTTCAGATGATTTAAAATTATACCATCGAAACTTGTTGAGAGAGAGAGAGAGAGAGAGAGAGATTCCAAAGCATCGCTGTTCCTATCAAGTAGAAATTCCTTCTTGAATTCGCTGAATCAGTTCATTTATTTAAATAGAAAAACAAAGGAATTTTTTGAATTATAAATGGCGACGAATTTTGACTGGAATCCTCAACCGTTGAATTTTAATTATATGCTCAATTAAAGAAACAATTCTCTCTCTCTCTCTCTCTCTCTCTCTCTCTCTCTCTCTCTCTCTCTCTCTCTCTCTCTCTCTCTCTCACGCTTTAGTAAGTTTAGTTAGCTTTATTATGGCTTTGCTATTCCAAGTTCGTTTTAGACCGAGTCATAAATATACCTTTGCTCTCATTTTTACGAAAAGCTTTATATGGGAATCTTTAGACTCCATTTTATATTTATTTATTTATTTATATATTTATTCTTTCCGGGAGGCTCCTTTACACCCACAAAGGTCGCTGGCATAAGGCCACCAGCTACAGCTACTTCTACAGGGTCAGAATCCGTAAGGGACGAAGGGTATGAAAAATGGATGCTAAAATAGGCTTAGAGTTTCGGGAAGGATTCAAGTTATTGCGTGGGAAAAAATATGTAAGACAGAGAGCATGAACAGACACGCACAGACAGACACAGACACAAGTTCTGCAGACAAATGACAGACAAACAGACAGACTTTGTAGATATGACATATAGGCTTATGATAGTACGAAGCTTTTGACCTGAAAATATAATATATACTTTTATTGATTGTAAATTTATGTGAATTTTTGTTATAGTTTTATATTTTTACTTGGTTTTGTTTTAGTTGGTTTCTGTGGCTGTCTGTCTGTCTGTATGTCTGTCCTCAAGTCTTGTAACTCAATTGTGGATGTGTTCCTTCGTTCCCCTTCCCCTCCCGCTCCCGGAGCACACGATCGAGTGTTAATTTAGCTGTGTCCTTCCCCTTCCCTCTTCCCTCTTCCCTCTTCCCTCCCCTTCCCTCCTCCCTTCCCCCATCCCCCTCCTCCCTTCCCCCATCCCCCTCCTCCCTTCCGTAGCATACAATCAAGTGTTAATTTAACTGTCTTCTCTTTTCCCTCCCGCTCCCCTTCCCCTCCCTTACCCTTCACTCTTCCATCTCCCTACCTCTTCCCCTCCCCTCCCCCTTACCATCCCCCTCCCCTCCCCCGTACTTCTTCCATCCCCTCCCCTTTCCCTTCCCCCTCCCCCTTCTGAAGCATACGATCAAACGTTACTTTAGATGTGTCCTCCCCTCCCCTCTTCCATCCCCCTCCCCCTTCCGAAGCACACGATCAAGTGTTAATTTAGCTGTGTCCTCCCCTTCCCCTCTCCCTTCCCTTTTCCATCCCCTCCCCTTACCTCTTCCATCCCCTCCCCCTTACTTCTTCATCCCCTTCCCACACCCTTCCCCTCCCCCTTCAAAAGCACACATCAGGTGTTAATTTAGCTGTGTCTTCCCCTCCCCTTCCCTCTCCCATCTCCCTCTCCTCCTTTCCCTCCCCCTCCCCATCCCCCTCCCCCTTCTCGAGTATACAGTCTAGTGTTTAGTTGTGTCCTCCCCTTCCCTCCTCCACCCCCTCCCCCTTTCGAACGATCAAGTGCTGATTAGTTGTGTCCGCCCCTTTCCTCTTCCATCCCCTCCCCCTTCCTCCTCCCCTCCCCCTTCCTCCTCCCCTCCCCCTTCCGGAGCACACAATCAAGCTTTAATTTGCCTCCTCACTTTCCCTCTTCCATCCCCTCCCCTTCCTCCTCCCCTCCCCCTTCCCCTCCCCTTCCACTTCCCCCTCCCCCTTCCGGAGCATACGATCAAGTGTTAATTTTGCCGT
Organism: Macrobrachium rosenbergii; assembly: GCA_039081455.1. Classification (NCBI taxonomy): domain Eukaryota; kingdom Metazoa; phylum Arthropoda; class Malacostraca; order Decapoda; family Palaemonidae; genus Macrobrachium; species Macrobrachium rosenbergii. The sequence continues at coordinate 1,922 of JANJGK010003504.1, forward strand.
CTCCTCCTCCTCCCCCCTCTTCCATCTCCCTCCTCCTTTCCCTCTCCTCACCATCCCCCTCCCCCTCTCTTCCTTCCCCCTTCCTCCTCCCCTCCCCCTTCGGAGCACACAATCAAATGTTAATTTAGCAATGTCCTCCCTACCCTCTTCCTCCCTTCCCCTTCCCCCTACCCTACCCTGCCACATCCCCCTTCCCATGCCTTCCCACTGCCACCTTCCCTTCCCTCCTCATCCTCTACCCTCCTCCCACCCCTACCCCCCCTCCCCTTCTGGAGCACACGATCAAGTGTTAATTTAGCTTTTCCTCCTCCCCTCCCCTTCCCTCTTCCATCTCCCTCCCCTCCCACATCCCTTACCCTGCCCTGCCACTTCTCCTCCCTTCTTCTTCCCTTCCCCCACCCCTTCCTACTCCATCCCCTTCCCATTTTCGTCCCCTCCACCTTCCCACTCCCCTACCTCGTCCCCCTCTCCTTCCTCCTCCCCCTCTCCTTCCTCCTCCCCTCCCCTTCCCCTCCCCCTCCTCCCCTCCTCTTCCCCCTCCTCCCCTCCTCTTCCCCCTCACCTTCCCCCTCTTCCATACCCTTCCCCCTCCCTCTTCCATCCCCTCTCCCTTCCCCTCCCTCCCCTCCCACTTACCCTTCCCCTCACTTCCTACTCCCCCCCTCTCCTCCCTCTCTTCCCCCTTCCCTCCCCTTCCCCTTTAACGGACATCAATTTCGTTAACTACAATCATAAATCGATTACAATTTCTGTCAAAACTAAAAAGCATAAAATAAAAGCTAAAAAAATGTTAATCATGTCTACAGAAATAATAGCGTGGGCCCAAACATAGAAGGAAATTCCACAAGAAGAGAAATATACTTTTTAATTTTTTTATAGCATTTCCTTCCATGTTTGGAGCCCAGGCTTTTATTTTTGTAGACATGATTAATTGTAAGAAAATCCTGGTGTGTCTCAAAAAATTATTTTTTACTTTTTTAGTGCGTTTCAATAAAAGCATGTTTAATTTTTTTTATTTTTATTATTTAGTGAAAAATTCCATGCAATGTATATCAGAAACGAATGACGTAATTACTTGATACTGCAAAAACGTCTCTCTCTCTAGAGAGAGAGAGAGAGAGAGAGAGAGAGAGAGAGAGAGAGAGAGAGAGAGAGAGAGAGAGACGCACACACCAAAACTCAGCAGAGCTACAGACATAGACAATGCACGTGAACAGAAATAAATTTCTTTAAGTTAATTTTAAATTTTCGTGTTCATCTCTCCAGCAAATTCGTCTGATTTTTAGAGTGACCAAAACACTCAGCGCAGAAAGCCTTAGAAATCGTTTTATTTTTCAATAAAAACGAAATTTTTTGCCACAAACTATTATTAAATATGATATTTTATATAAATATCTTTCAATAATAATAACTTGAAGTGTATTATTGATTTTTAAGTGCCCAAGACAATAGTCCTTTTTTAAGAATGCCCGGCAGACGAGGCACAGGGCAGACGAATTTTGAGAAGGGGTAGAAGCGTAAAATAAAAATATGACGATGAGATGAAATTATTAAAATTATAAATCATAACTTATTTGAATTCTAATATAGAAACTTTGGTATGTTTTAGATTTATTGTGGGTTAGACTGAAAAGGTTTAGCTTTAACTTATAATATATCAAAGGCGTTCGAGTTACGTGAGTTGCATTAGTTGCTATTAGTTATTTTATGTATAATTATCTAGCTAATTCCCGTAACTTTAACTAAGTAGCCTTTATGGCCAGTGAGTTATGATTTATGTAATAATTCAAATAATTAATTGAACAGAGTTTAATTTGATGAAGCACTCTTTAAATCAGAGATAATATTCTACATAATTACTAGGTATTGCCAGCTACAAGTAATAGCATTATGTCATTTAAATCTTTTAAATAATGCGGCCCTGGCTCATTTATTTACAGTAAGATATGATTTAATGCTCATTTAATATCGATTCAGTCTAAACTGTATACATTTTATTATAGCCGATGAATTCATTTATTTTTTAGCTCAGTTTCCCTACAAATGATGTCAGGATAATATTTTACAAGACAACTTAACAAAATATCTCTCAAAATATATAATTCGAGGTCAAAATTAGCTTCATCATTGCTTAATACTTATGAATAATTCATTTAGTTCTCTAAATGTCCGTGCATTGTCCGTTTATTGATTGATAGAGTAATACATTGTGTTTTAATTTAAAATCATTGTCAAGTTTCAATGTTCGTCTTGCTGTTTCTTTTACCAGACAATCATAGGAAAACACCTTTTAGAATTCTCAGCTTTGATCAAAATACGTCATTAATTGTGATTTTTTAATATAAATCAATATATTATTTTATTATTCTTCTTATATATCGTTACACGAATAAATACAGATATTTATATTTGAAAATATTCAAGCTTAGACAATAGTTATATGCTAAACGAAGCTTTAAGTTTGACAATTGCTGAGCAACGTTTTAAAAATGAATTTATTTTGGCAATTTTAGCGAGATGAAGCAATAATCTTCAAGGCTAAAGGAAACAAGAAAGTTTTTGAAATCTATTCCTCATATCACATTGTTTAAAAATCTCTTATCTTTCGTAAATTTTCGTGTTCATCCTCAGTAAATACGTCTGCTTTGTTCGAGTTACCAAAACACTCAGTGCAGAAAGCCTTAGAATTTGTTTTATATTCCAATAAAAACGACAGTATTTGCTGCAAGCTAGTATTAAATAGCATACTTGATATGAATATCTTTCGACAGTAAAAACGTGAGGTATATATTTGATTTTTTAATGTACAAGACAATAGTCCTTTTTCGAGAATGCCCAGCAGACGAGAGACAGGGCAGACGAATTTTGAGAAGGGGTCAAAGAAGCATAAAATGAAAATACGATGATGAGATGAAATCCTTTAAATTATAAATTATAACTTTTTTGAATTTTAATATAGAAACTTTGGTACATTTTAGATTTATTGTGAGTTAGATTGAAAGGTTTTAGCTTTGAATTATTATATATCAAAAGCGTTCAAGTTACGTGATCTGTATGAGTTGCTATTAGTTATTTTATATATAATTATCTAGCTAATTCCTATAATACTAATTAAGTAGCCTTTATAGCAAATGAGTTATGATTTATGTAGTAATTCTAATTGTTAATTGAACAGAGTTTAATTTGTTGCATTACTCTTTAAATCATAGATAATGTTCTACATAATTGCAAGACATTGCCAGTTACAAGTAATACCATTATTTCACATAACTCTTTTACATAATGTGGCCCTGACCCATTTATTTACATTAAGATGTGGTTTCATACACATTTAATATCGATTCAGTCTAAACTGAATACATTTTATTATATCTGACGAATTCATTTAAGCTTGGTTTCGTTTCCCTGCAAATGATGTTATGAAAATATTTTATAAGACGACTTAACAAATTGTGCCTAAAAGTATCTAATTTGAGAATAAAGTTAGCTTTATCATTGATTAATACTTATGAATAATTCATTTAATTCAATAAATGTCTGTGCATTGTCTATTTATTGAGTGATAGAATACTACGTGGTGTTTTAATTTAAAATCTCTGTCGAGTTTCAATGTTGGTCTTGCTGTTTGTTTTACCAAACATTCAAAGGAAAACACCTTTTAGAATTCTCGGCTTTAATAAAAATACGTCATTAATGGTGATTTTTTAACATAAATCAATATATCGTTATATTATTCTTCTTATATCTCATTACATGAATAAATATGGGTATTTATATATCAAAATATTCAAGCTTAGACTATAGTTATATGCTAAACGAAGCCTTGAGTTTGACAGTAGCTTAGCAATTTTTTTTAAATAATTAATTTTGGCAATTTTAGCAAAACCAGACAATCATCTTTAGAACCAAAGTAAACAAGAAAGGTTCGTTAATCTGTGTCGTATATTAAATCGTTGAAATTCGTTGTTACATAACGTAAAATCGAAGATTGAATAATTACGTAAACTAACAAAGTTGCCAGTTACCTAATAAGTTCGATTTTTATTTTTTTTATTATTTTAGTTATTTAATTCCCCAACAGATGTCCATAGCGGGGCAGACCCCGTGAAATTCCTAAATACGACGAGCCTAAAACTATTACGAAAGATAGATTTTAAAATGTATGATAAATATGACGTAAAATATGAATATTAAATATCATATCAGTTAAATGAAAGTTTGGATTGAAAATAATTCGATTAGGTCCTCTCTTCATGTTACGGTGTCATTCATTTTTGGAAGCACATGAATTTTAAATATACGATGAATATGACATTAGATATGAATTATTAATGTGATAATTAATGAATTGAAGGTTATATTGGAAATAATTTTATTATATTACATAGTTTATATTTAAAAATAATTTTTTTAGGCTTTTATTTTAGGCGCGTAATCCTTACCCCGCCGAATGTAAACAATCTCCCGGCCGGGCCGACGTAATCTTTCACTCAGGCGTCTCTCTATTCACGGTAAATATCAGCTTATTTTAAACTTTGTTCGTTTACAATATATTGTTTTCGCTTCTGTAACGAATCATCGTTACATATATACCGTTATATCAGTCGTACTTAACGAATTGACGAATAAAAATACGAATTTATTGAAGCATGTTTTCAAAGTTGGGCGACATGGCTGTCGTTCTCCCATGATGGCCATCGTATGTCGTCGGTTATTTTCCTTCCCTTTTTATTTATAGCGATCGTAAGTGTCGCTCATTACATCAATATGTCATTGACACTTAATTTAAAGTGTCATGGAATCGTAACATAGATAAAAAGTGTCGTGGACACTTGTAAATGTCATGTAGACTTTATCACCTTAGCGTCAAAACTCCCCTTAAAGTGACAAGTTGTCTTCATAGCGTACCATAAGGTACCCTAAACTGGGGCCTGTAGCATAAGGTAATCTAGCCTTAGGCCGGGTCCTGTATTCTAGGGTACCCAAGGTAGGGACCTGTACCCCAAGGTACCCAAGGCTGGGTTCTGTACCTTAGGGTACCCAAGGCTGGGCCCTGTGTCCAAGGGTATCGTAGGCTGTGGCCTGTATCCAAGGGTACTGTTGGCTGGGGTCTGTACCATAGGGTACCCTAGACAAGAGTCTGTACCATAGGGTACCCTAGACAAGGGTCTGTAACAGAGGCTTGCTTATTGGGTAGCTAGGCCAATATCATTGTGGCCTACTGTATATGCAGCCTTGATTATATTCACCACATCAAGACTACTGTATAAATCTCAGTGTCATAGTATAGGTTGGGTTTGAATTCATGGCGCCATTACTGGTAGTTGCTAGTATTAGTTATATTTCTGTCCATAATTTAGGAAATGGAATCCTGAGGCCCAGAGGACAGGTAAACCCAGTGCCCTAAGCTTCCATAAACAGAAAAGAAAAAGGCAGTAAGAGTGATGGAGGTCTTAGCCTCAAAGGAATGGTGGAAGTTTATAGTGTACTAACGAAGAGATGGGCGTTTAAGGGTTAGGTATACAAAAAGTTGGTTAATGTTTTCATTGTTAATGAGTTTAGTATGAATGTAGCATGCATAAAATACTCAGCCACTGTCAAGAGGTAATTAACAATTGAATTTCTTTTACAGATCTGTAATTGTTTACCGTGGCATACACTGCAATCAACCAATGCTATGGCCGACTGCAGTTCAAAACAAAGGCTAACAAGTGTTGGACCATCTGTCAACCCACGGAAGATTTTCACTTGTATAAATGGTGAGTGGCTCTTACCTGCCCATGAGGGTGGTTCAAAATAATCTCGAGTATCCAAATCATATTCTAATAATGCTGTGAGGTTGTCTCTTTGGCACGACTTCAGTACTTTCCCGCAGGCCTTACTTCATGTCCTTTTTACAAGGAATACCTTGCAGGGGAGTAGTGGCGTCAGTAATGCATGAGGTGCACTGTAGGCATTGCTTAAGGTTTGCATCGTCCCTTCGGCCCCTAGCTGCAACCCGTTCATTCCTTTTACTGTACCTCCATTCATTTTCTCCCTTTGCCAGCTTTCTTGCCACCCTCTCCTAACAATTGATTCATAGTGCAACTGTGAAGTTGTCCGGCTGTTATACCTTTCAAACTTTTTACTGTTGTTCAGTTTTATTACTTATGGCATCCTACAACCCTTCATCTTACACTCCTAAGTCATGTAGCCTATACTGTGCTCAGTTATAAATCTCAATAACACTTCTTACTGAGTTTATCTTCCCTTATTATTGAACTTTGGGCTAGTTTTTATGTACATGCATACTGTACATTCAGGAAATTTCCTCTGTTCCACTATAGGCACCATGTACAGCCTATTTCAAGTTCTGGAAACCTAAAAGAGATCTGTGGTATCAAATGGATAAAGTACTGGTGTTCTTGGACATTCCTGAAAGGGCAGGCTCTTGGTTTTTTCACTAAACAGGCCTACAGTAATATTTGTTGAGATGATTAGCCCTGGATACTTTACTAGGTTTAATTCCTCAGGTATAGAATTAGATTCAGCTGACACAATTAATGCTCGTCCATGTGTGACTGATCCAACCAACAGTCAGAGATAAAATGTGACGTTTATTACTAGTTTGCTGGTGGAGTTCTTAGTCAAATGAAAAAAACAGAAGTCAGTATTGTGAAGACACTGTTTTTGATAAGCTTATGGATTGCTCATGACAGTTGACTGGTTTGTGGTAAGGATTCTCCGAGCTTTCAAAAGTGAGGTTGAAATATTTTGCTTCTCAATATCTTGTGTGACTAAGATAGAGTGACTCAGAATGATATTCTCACGTTTTACAGGTGTAATTATTAAGTGAGAACAAATGATGCAGTTTGTGGACTTGTTACTCTCATGTACAGTTTGTACAAATTTGATATTTTAAACAGAATTTTTTGTAGTCGGCTGACATTCAAAGTAATAAGCTTCTACACAATGCACTAACCTTGTCATGTGTCATAGTACATTGCATAGAATGCTTCTTTGTACAAGAAACTACTCTGAATTTGTAGCATTGAGATGAGCCCTTACAAATGACATTCCAGGCTGCCCCTTCTAACAGATATATAGTTAATGTTTATTGTTTATTTATGATTGTGTATATTGAACGTTTACATTACAGTATGTACTGGGATTTTTTCCCATATTTTAATGTGTCACTTATATTTTATACTGCACTACATAAGGTTTAATCAGTGTCACTTATATTTTACACTCCGCTGCCTAAGGTCAGGAGGTACTTAAAAGAAGTATATCTTGATCAACTGATGCAGGGAAGGTTTAGGCTATATCATTTTGCATTTGAGTAAGTTTTGCTCTCTACAGAAAGTTTCCCTTTGTAGGTGCGAGTAAAGAAAGTTCAGTCTCAGTCCTTGGAAGCTGGAAGGAAAACCGGAACACCAAGGGAACCCAACCTCCTTGCTCACATATAACCCACGGCAGGAATGGGCAAGCACAACCCTTGCCCCTCCACCTGACTGCTGGCTTATGCCATCAAAATCTGGATTATCCAGGGTGAGTCTTGAATAATATGTAGTATGAAATTCTGTGTTATCTTGAGTATACTGCATTCTGATAGGGTTTAACACTTTCAATTCTTGTCATGGAAATGAAAGTAGAGGATTAGGAAACTGGTAAACCATGATTGGCAGTGCTAAAATAGTCTAGATTTTAAAGCAAAAGTTTTTATTGGTCAGTATAAATATTCATGTTCGTGGAAATTCTGAAGGAGCTGAAATGAACGTAGACTTTGGAGGTAAAGAGAGACTGAGGGTTGATGCAGTGGAAGTTTGATTTGTAGGCGTGAAGAGTATTACATACTTTACGTAAAGTACTGAATTAATTGCAGTTTGCAAAACGTTTTGGTCGTCCCAATTTTTGTTCCTTTTACTGTACCTCGTCTCATATTCTTTTTCTTCCATCTTACTTCCACTCTTTCCTAGCAGTTGATTCATAGTGCAACTGCTTTGAGGTTTTCCTTCTGTTACACCTTTCAGACCTTTTCCTGTCAATTTCCGTTTCAGCACTGAATGACCTCAAAGGTCCCAGTGCTTGGCCTTTGGCCTAAATTCTCTACTCAATTCAATTCAGTTCAAAGAAATGCAAGATTCTCCTCGTGAAGGGGCCAAGTTCCTGTACACAAACAACAGTCTCATTTCAGATCATGCAAGGTTTTTAAAATAATGAACAGCTGAGGGTCCATTCAGTTCTTATTGAGACAGACTGAATGGGAGGAATTATAGTGTTGAGTCAGATACATTGACAGAACCACAAGAAAAAGTTGTGTAGCCATTCTAGTAAGAAGTTACAGTTGAGTGTCAGGTCCAGGTACTTGTGGAAACCACTGTCTGACTTCTGAGAACCCAGCAGTGAAAATCCATAAGGTGTACATTTAATCTAGATAGTGCAGCTGGCCTTTGCAAATAGGGCTATTGAATTTGATATGGTAAACTACTGAGCTCAATAAGTTTAATGAATTTGGTATGATAAACTGCAGTCTTCATAAGTCACGACCTCTTAAAAGAATGACTTTAGGTACGTGAGTCTATTTTGCAGTTATTTTGTACAATTTTAATAGGCCTCTTAAGTTCAGTGATTTACCTTTGAAATATAAATTTTTATGGAAAGTAATAATAGTGTGTATCTGAAGTGCAGATGGATTTCAGCATATTTTAGAGAGCAGTGCCTTGAAATGACGTCATCAGGATCTGGTTAAAGGTTTTTCTTTCAGACTGAGCACCTGGGAGAGTAATACAAAGAACTAAACAGCGAGGAGCTATTTACTTCTGAGACTTGAGTGGGCCGAGATGACCCATTATCACCTGGATCCACATCTTTTAGTGGTAAGGCCTAATTAAAAATAGAACTGTTCTACTGAATTTGGTGTAAACATCAGACCAGTTAAAGACTGCGTTTGCTTAACTGGATAACGTTGAATCTGGTACAGTTAGGAGCACTTTTGCTTGCCATGAACTCCAGTTAAAAACTGCTGGTCTGCAAAACTAAGAGTTCGTAGTTCTCTGTGCTGACCAGGATTCAGGATATTCTTTGTATAATTTGTATAGGAATTCAATTCATATTCAGGTGTGACATACTAATTACAGTAGAGGGTTTTACTTTTATGTAGATGTGAGGATTCCTTGTACTGTGCAGTAAAACCTCAGTGTTGGCTAAATTTCTCTTGTGGAATTTCATGTTGATTGAACTAGTTTCATTTTATATTATTATAATCAGAGTGAAATCTGAATTCATTGAATGGAACGGTTCATTTTATATGGAAATCCATGCTAGTTTTAGTGCGATGAAATAGGCGTATGATTTTTATTTTAATTTACTTTGTTTTTCAATTCTGGTAATGTCCCTATAGGGGGTAGTGCCATCGGTGCACCTCACGTGGCACACTGTAGGCATTACTAATGATTGTTTGCAGCATCCCTTCGACCCCTACCTACACCCACTTTTTAACCTTTTACTTCACCTCCACTCCCACCTCCTGTCTTCCATCGTACTGTCCAGCCGCTCCAACTCCCTCTTTAGAAAGCCCCCCTAGTGTTTGGCTTCAGAGCCAAATTTGTATAAAATCAGTCACATCAGCATAGAGGATTTTTTTTGGAGAATATAGTCAGGTTTAATCTGATCACTTTGTGTTTATTTCTTGAATATCCAAAAGAGAGTAGAGAAGAGAAGGGAAGGGAAGGGAAGAGAAGAGAGAATTAGGACCCTCAAGTAACGTTGGTACTTAGTATAGATCACAAGTCTTATAGTAAGTTCTTTGAGTTTGTAAGGGATTGCTGCCAAGATTGATGTCGTTATTGAGAGAATGAAATTTGTCCATACAAGAGTGTCACAACAGCAGTTTGATTCTTGGTGTAGTCTTCAAGGAATGTGAAATGATTGCACAGGATATCTGTTCTTTATATGAAAAGCCATTTTGTACTGGAGGTTTGTGAAAGGGAGGCTTCTTGGTCTTGAAACAAACTTGAAAAAACCACTTGCCTGTTTGTGTAGAAATCTAAGGACACTATCAGCTTAGGACACTTTTAAGTGTCACTTCAGAGAACCAAGATGTAAGTGAATCATTAGGGATACTTATAATCTAAATAGGACAGTTAAAGTTGTGAAGTACAAAAGTATTTCTGTACAGTGCCTTGAATTGATGTTACCAGGATCTGATTTAGTGTTTTCCTTTCAGGCTAAGCACCTGGAGAATGACACTCGCTTGAGGAAAAGAAGAGTTACAATTCCTGTGTGTTGTGTACTTGATGGGACTGACACCTGAGTACGTTTTATACTAGCAACCAAGAAGACCTGTTTATCATCTGGGTCCGCATCCTTTAATGGTAAGGCCTATGAAACTAGAATTATTCTGCTTTAGTGGAAATGTGAGACTAGTGCCTTTGATTATCTGTATAACATTGAAACTGGTACAGTTAGGAACAACTCTGTTTGCCCATTAACTCCAGTTAAAATCTGTGAATTGACCATGTTGAACAATAGGTGTTATGAAAGTCAGGTATGGGACTTTCAGAAGAATTTGAAAGATTGATATTCTACACAAGTGGTCAGTCTTTAGTCAAGTGTACTTGTAAATCTTTTGGTTATGAATTCTGTCAGGACAGGTATGGAGAACTAAATGCTATCTGAAATGTTGAATAGTGTCAGTGGGAAAAGCAGAATTTTTTAGAGACTGTTGTACGGTGGAGGTGGTTTCATTAGGACCACCCAGAGAAACGTCATCAGGTATTTTAGAGGAGGATGTGGGCTACAAAACTAAGAGTTTGTAGTATTCTCAGGATATTCTTTGTACAATTTTTTTATGAATTCGATCCATATTCAGATGTCGTCTAGAAATTAGAGCTTTGTACTTGCGTGTAGATGTGAGGATTCCTAGCATGGTGTAGCAAAACAGTCTGTTAAATGTGTAGGTATATACTGCTGAACTGCAAGGTTCATTTCAGCACTGAAGTAACCCAGAAAGACTTTCAAAAATAATACTGAAATTGAGTACAATTATGTACAGTCCATCTTTCGAGCTATGGTAACTACTGTATCTGTACATTACTAGTAATGTACATGAATTTGGTGAAATATGCAAAGAAAATCAATGTATGTCTTGTCTTAAACATTCTTGGTGTCTGTAGAACTTACCCAATAGGTACATTAGTTTGGGCATAATAATTATTCAGGATTACCCACTGTGTAGTCCAGCTGATGACACTCATATATAGGAGAATTCTGGACATTTAAAAATTGAAGACCTCTGCAATGAAGTGCTCTGAATTTTTAGGAAAATGGCAAGTTTTACAGAGGCTCCTCTATTGACTGCCACAACCCAAAATACATCAACCATATATACATGGTTAGAATACAGTACTTGTGTAGAATTCATGTTGCAGTATGCAAGTTCACAGGTTGACAGAGGTAGTAAAATTTGCAAATACCTTAGTACTGCTAAAATGTTTGGGTATGCCCTGGACAGTTTATATCTGCAAACTCAGGGAAAAGGTCATTGACTCTGCCAACTGTGGCTTCTCCACAGAAATTAACATTGGGTTTTCTGTGTCCGTAGCATCTCCAAGATAAAGTATTAACCTTATGCGTGTTCGTAACATGGTCATCGTAATCTCCAATGATTTGTTTGTTCTGTCCGTGTCAGTCAAACATTGACCTTCCTGCTCTTCAAAGTTGAGCTGTATCAGAGAATTTTGCTGTGAGATTGTAGCTTTTGAACATTTTAGATCCGTGATTGCTGCATTTGTAGTGAATCAGTTAGGACTACATTATTATCAGACAATTTTGATGTGCAGAATAATTATAGTGAATTGGAGACAGGCCTGTATTATTAGTGGGCTACATGTGACGTGCAAGTCATTATGTCATTGTAAGGGGATAATCTTCTACAAATTATCAAACTACTTTGTTGGTAGTTATACTTTGTTTTGGTTAAGGGATTTTTCTGTTTACTACGGAGCCGGTTATTTTCCAATACCTCATTCTAGCCTGTGCTTTCATACCATGCATACCGCGAGTTCCAGGTGGAGCATATTTTTGTTAAATTGATTATATATAAATTTTGTGAAATGAAGTGTTAAACATTTTAGTGCTGTGAAGGGTTTATTGTGAAGAAGTAATATTAATTTTTGTGGATGGAAATATCATTAGTTATAATTTAACATATATCTGATTTTTATAAAATTTCTATTCCAGCCATTTGTTTTTTTTTATATTTCATCATTAACTCTTGAGCTGAAGGGATCACCTGTAGAATTGTCACCCCAACGTCTCCACCTGTAGACTCGTCACCCCAGAAACACCCACCTGTAGAATTGTCACCCCAGAAACTCCCACCTGTAGAGTCATCACCCCAGGTTATTGCTACCTTCTACATAATGTGTACAAAAATAAATATGCAAAATTTAAAGGAATTTATTTAGGTATATATTGCTAAAAAGAGTAATGACCAATTAATATGTTACATGGTACAGAAATAATGACCAATTAATATGTTAGAAAATTTACAAAAAATATAAAAGCAGTACATGAGTTTAACATACATTTTATAATGGATATTGAACAGCAATGTGCTCACACAAATTTACAAAAGCATTATCAGCAAAACGTTCATGCCACATGAATTCCTGAAGGTATGAATTTAAGAAACTTCGTTTGCAGCCACGCATTGTCTTTATGTAACTCTTGTGTTCGTTTCAATAAGATTCAATCGTCTGTGTGTGCACCCCGGTACTCGAATCGACAAAGTTGACTGAATGATTTACAGTTCTATGGGTGTCTCCAAGACCTTGGATATTGCGGTAGGCTTTCCATTCATCGCTGTGAATGACAGATCCTTGGCGAACAACTTTGAGTATTATCGGAAGAAGGGTGGCAGTATCTCTTTTCTCAACTATTTCCATGTAGCCAATTGCAGGGCTAGTGCTTGTATCAACGATGCCGAAAACCCAAATCGGAGTGTGTGGTGCACGTCCACGATGGTGTTTCGCTTTATGTGAGAAACATGATTCATCAATTTCCACAGTGATGCCAGATCCCCCAAGTTGAATTGAATTTGTCTCAAAATACACACTGCAAATCTCCCTGAAAAAGCTATAGTCATCAATCATCGTTTTCTCGCCAATGTTAACTTGACGACGGCCTGCTGCTGCGGTTTCTCCAATCCGCTCGCTCCAAAGGTAGTACATAACATGAACCCACTTTTGAAGCGAAATATTAGATCGTGCACAAAAAAGAACTTGTTCTTATTGACTTGCTTGATTTGTATTTCGGGCAGTTCTTGGATTGGCATTTCCATATATATCCATCCTTGGATCTGGAGTATTTGGTCCAATTCATCCAATTATTACAGGAATCGCACTTAACTTCAGTCTTTAAAAGCCTCTTTTGCTGTAGCCACCGAATAACTTTAGAGGAATCATCACACAAAAGTGGAATAACCACATCTTGAAAGGTATTCCTGGCCATGGGTGGTGATTGGTTTAATTAAAAAGGATTGTAGTGTTCCTCTTTTAGCGAAATTCAAAGTTAGAATGGACTGAATAGTTGGAGAATAGAGAAAGAGATTTAAAGCTTGTTAAGAACAAGAGAGAAAGAATTTAGAGGTATTAAATAGTGATTACACCAAAGTGGCAATTTAAAAGTATTGCTAATTTAAAGGTAGTTGAGAACAACTCCCATCTGTAGAGATTTAAAGGTTGTTAAGAACAGGAGGGAAAGAATTTAGGGGTATTGAATAGTGATTATGCCAAAGTGGTAATTTAAAAGTACTCAATTTGGATTATACCAATGTGGTAATTCAAAGGTAGTTGAGAACAACTACCACCTGTAGAATCGTCACCCCAGAATCTCCCACCTGTAGAATTGTCACCCCAGGGGATCCCACCTGTAGAATCGTCACCCTGAAGGACTTTGGGGTGACAATTCTACAGGTGATCCTAATATACTAATAGTAATTAATAGTAATAGCAATACCCGAGTCCTGGTTAATTAATAGCAATTATTTAACCATGTTTATTTAGTTTGGCCAATATTTACCTTGGGATATTGGTGAGTGGGCATAGTAACAAGCCTTAGGGCCAGGGTATCAAAGAATTCGGGACACTTTTGAGTAATGGAACAATGTTGGGGCAGTTTTAGCCCCAGGGTTTGGACGTGGCAAACAGAGGTCTCTTCTGGTAGTTTATTTTTGTAATTACAAAGCCAAATTTCACTAGCAATAATTAAGTCTTATTGGGGTACCGTACTGGTAAGCTAGACTTGAGTAATGAGCCACTAAGATATGAACTTGGGATGCTATAGGATTTCTAGTTATTTAGTACATTATATTGAAGGATGTTTTGGTTTGAATTGACAAACAAATGCTCGTTATGCGCGTGTCCTGTGTATGGAAGTATCCAGCCTGTAGCCTTAAAGCTTTTAAATGAAGAGTCATGTCAAGGTATTTATCATATGATTTTGATAAGACTTTTAACTTGAAGTTTATAGGCTATAGGCTAGATACATCCAATTGCAGGTAAGTTAAGTTGCTACTTTGTATAGGGAAGTATCTAGCCCACAACCTATAAGCTTTGTTAAAAGTCATATCAAGATATTTATCTTATAAAATTGATATTGTTTTCCAATTTCAGTTGAATATCTTGGTATTAGTTTTGTCATTTGTAAAAAAAAGATTATTTTTGGTAATTACTAATGTGATATTGATGTTTGAAGCAGCTTGTATTATGTTAACGATAAAACACGAATGTTTTTCAGTATTGAATAATGTGTCAGAATTAGACACATTAAACTAGCTTCATAGATCCTCAAAGAAGAAAGGTTAAGCTTCCAGTATCATAGGTGTAAAGTAAACCAGCTTATCAGTCTGTATACAGTAGGTCAGCTTAATTATGGATATGTAAAGCTTACTGCACCATACTTTTTCTCAAAAGCTTTCCGTCAAAAGTACTGGAATTTGCTTCTCACATGCAAGTAATTATGACAGGAAATTATCAGAGGGTGAAGTCATAACATTAAAAATGTTTCAGGAGAAAATAACATGCATTGCAGAATAGTAGCAGATTTAGTGAATTGAGTTTTTATCGTTAACATTGATTTGTTGCTGATATGTTGCTCTGCATTTTGTTTCATTGTATCAAGTAGCTGAAACATTCTCTGTCAAACAGAAACGTGCTGGGTGTGAAAAAATGACTTAAAGAGACATTGTATGAAGGAAATGACACTTTACCCACCATTCCACAAGACTTGTCTGTTGTCTAGAGATTCTGAACTGTGAAACAAATTCAAGATTGTGTTTAGCATCATTTGTACCAGAGTAATTATTATCAGTTGCATTGGACATTACTGATGGGTGTTTAAAACCTTTATCCTGAGAAATTTAGATGTAGTGCCACAGTAAATGTCTTTAAATGTGGCTTTTTTACATGAGAGGTTTAGATGTAGTGCTGCAGTAAATGTCTTTATATGTGGCACTTTTTCCTGAGAAATTTAGATGTAGTGCCACAGTAAATGTCTATATGTGGCAGGCCACAGCAGTAATGTTTGTTTTGTTTTTTAAATACAGAGCTGAATAATAATTTGGCTCATTACTGCAATGTAACATACTGCACTATGTAGTTTTTATTGCCTCATAGCAGCTGTATAACCTAAGGAATTGCGCTGTACAGTTTTGTGGCAATTGAAGACTTTTTATCCATAATGATTTGTATCGAATCCTTTTTTGAAATAAGTTATTAATGTAGATTAATTTTTTACAGACACCGGACACTTCAAGACCTACAGTCGTTTAGCTTTTAAGTCATTTCTATAGATCCATAGAGACAGTTTAATGCAGTTCAAGTCGTCTGACGTACTTTCTAAAACAGGAAATAAGTGATATAATATTGATGCCGCTGCTTTTTTTTTTAACCTTCGTATCACTAAATTCAGATACGGCATTTGATGAATTAGTAAAGCCAGTTCTCTAATAAACGACATAGATAAGAACTTGCCTACAGCAAAACGATTAAGTGATCTCTTATTTCATATGTATTGTTTTGAGATAAGTTGTAAACATCATTAAAAAAATGTATTGCTTTGATAGTAAATTAAGATAGCAAAATCGGGAAGTCAAAATACTTGTAGTGGTAGAAATTCAGAATTGCAAAGTAAACACTTTAGGTTATGTTTTTGCTTGGTAGTATGTAAGAATCATGAAATTGATAGCCTTAGTTCAAGAATGCAGGTTTGTTAGCTATGAAAAATACAAATTAATTAAAAAGATTTGTCAGTTGAGCTAATTGTGAAATGATGTAAAACTTCATTCTGCATGTATGAAAATCATCATTTAATTTTTTTATTAGAGTACTAACACGAAAAACAAAAATCTTGTCAAACTTTTAGGAAATCAGATCATCATATGCGTTCAGATACGACTTGGGTTGTATCAAATGGGTTTTGTGGGTGTATTGAAATGACTTAAAATTTGGTGATAATGACCAGACTGCTGTTTCAACTAAGAAGATGGATGTCGAGGAAAATACCAGTGTTCGACCTTCGCAAATAAGACAGAACTCAGCCATTGAAATCGGTAAGTTTATGAATATTGTTTATGAATATGAACTGTGTTTTTCTTCTCTATTTTGGTAATCCTGAAAATAGTTCATTAATCTATCAATAAATTAAGGGTCAATACAATTTCAAAAGTGTTTACATTATTTGATGGACCAGTCAATGATATAATTGCTGTGTGTCTGGTTTTTTATATATATTTCACATGTACAAACACGGAACTCAAGATGGGAATAAGTCAGTAAGGTTTATGCAGTACTGAAATTTGCTTTACCCTTCAGAAGTATCAAATTAAGCGATAAATAAGTGACTAGGATTAGGAACTGTAACTTTGGAGTAACATTTGGATTTTTAGCCTGTAGAAAATGCTATATCAAATTGTAAGAGCGTTGATTCCACTAGTATTTGCATATTTAGTCATCTTGTAGACAGTTAGGTGACTGGATCTTGATCAGCAGTTGAAGGCAAATATTCTTGACAGGTGTCACTGTACAGGGTATGTCATAACAAGTTTTAAGCATTAGAAATAATGCAATTAGTTTCATATAAATGCTGCAAAAAAAGAATGCCTTATATTGTGTCTTTTGTATTTGCAAAACAATATTCTGAAACTGTCTGATACTGTGTCAAGTATCACTCACTCTCTCGTTCTCTCTGTTTTAGTCCCAAATACCTTCTTTGTTGAAGCCCCTAATTTCAAGGTGTCAGAGTACGAAGATGAGATGTTCTACTCATTTGGTCAAGAGTTCTAAAGATACGAAGTTATTTAGGCATAAAAATATATATATCACTGGTGGAGAGTATCAACTCTGTTGATTGTTTTTTGTAAAGGTCTGTGCATTCTAGTCATACTACAGTATCATTGCAAAATTATAGGAATCCCTATCAGGGGTAGTGGTGCACTGTAGGCATCACTTAAGGTTCTTTGCAATATCCTTTTGGCCCCCAGCCACAACCCCTTTTATTACTTTTACTGTACCTCTGTTCCTAGTCTCTTTCTTCTGCCATATTTCCCACCCTTCCCTTACAGGTTTTTCATGTGCAACTGTGAGGTTTTCATCTTGTTACACCTTTAAAATTGGAACCTCAAAACTTACAGTGAAGGCACAATGCATTCTACCCTAAAGCAGTTATCCTTGTCTTTTATCATTTAATTACATTTTTATCTTTATTTATTATTGGGTTAATTTATTTGTTCTTGTCTAATAACTGCTCTCTTCTTTCTGTATTTCCTGTTACCTTCTGTTGCTGCTTTCAAATGAGCACCGTATTCCTTGAAAGGGTGAATTTCAAGTCAGTGGCCTTGTGGGCTTGTTCTTTATGAAAAGGGTTCTTCATCTTCTGAATAATAATAATAATAATAATAGCAGAGAGGCAAATCCATAGTTATACATATATTTAAAGAAAAAATGCACAGAAAGCTTTCAGGAAACTGTTCAATTCCCCTTTTCAGTCTGATTGAAAAGGGGAATCAAACAGCTTCCCGAAAGCCTTCTGTACAGATTTGTCTTTAATCATATGTACAGTACATATGTGGATTTGTTTCTCCATTTCAAGACCCATGCTACTATGAGTATTTCTTAAATAATAATATTTAATGATAATTTACTCTCAACTTCCCGTTTAGCTCTGAATGACCTCAGTTCCCAGTGCTTGGCATTTGGCCAGATTTGATATTCCTGTTCCCCCACAGGCAGAGATTTTCTCTGAGAATTAAGCACAAGAAAATACAGAGAAAAATTGCTGTGTTGAATCTTTGAAGAGTTCCTCATGAACAAGGTTTTTTGTAGCATGTCTGCGGCCCCTAGCTACAACCCCTTTCATTCCTCTTAGTGTACCTCCGTTCATATTCCCTTCCATCTTACTTTCCGCCCCCTCCTGACAGTTGTTTCTTGGTGCAACTGCTTTGAGGTTTTGCCCCCTTTTATATCTTTTAAAACCTTTTCACACTCGAATTCCCTTTCAGCGCTGGGCGTTCGGTCTAAATCTTATTTTCCACTCCAACGTGAAGGTGTCCTTTCTCACTTTCCTTGCTTGGTGAATTGGAGTTGGAGACCTCTGTAGCTTTTGAGGGGTGTGTCTTGTATTACCCAAAGACGGCCAACTTTTCATTGAGACAGCATCACCATATTGGCAAAAGGATACATACCCTCTTTCGTCATTACTCCTGTTAATGCTTCCTTGTAGGGGTTCTAGTGCCAACAGTGTACCCCACATGGTGCACTGTAGGCATTACTTAAGGTTCTTTGCAGCGTCCCTTCACCCCTTAGCTGCAACCCCTTTCATTCCTAATGCTAATTCTCCTTGCATTTTCAGCGTTGAATGACTTCATAGGTCCCAGCACTTGGGGTCTGGCCTAAATTTTATATTTTAGCTCCAGTTCCATTAATGACTTTGTACACCCCACCTCCCTTATTAGGCCCCACGCATGTGTTAGCAAACCTCAGTCATGTTTTATGACCCCTCTTCCTGATTTTACCCTCCCATGCAACTAATCTCTTAGACGTCTTTGCGTTGTGCTCAAACTGGACTGTATGTCAAAGCAAAATTGACTCTGCCTCCACTAAAGGCAGGAAGAATAGCATACCCGTTACTTCTCAAGCCCAAAACAGAAATGAGTTTTCAACAGGGTCAGTTGAGCTGTTAACTAGATACTGTACAGGATTAGGTATATAGTAACACCTTGGGGGGGCTTGGCCTTCCTCATAAGTAACAGTGTCTGTTACAACAAAGACCATATATGCACCTCATGCGGTGCACTGTAGGCAGCACTTGAGGTTCTTTGCTGCAGCGTCCCTTCCGTGACCATGAGCTGCAACCGCTTTCATTGCTTTTACTGTACCTCTGTTCATATTCTTTTACCTCTTCCTTCCTTTCCACCCTTTTCTAACAATTGTTTCGTATTGCAACTGTTGCTCCTTGAAAACCTTTTTACTCATAATTTTCCTTTCAGTGCTGAATGACCTCATAGTTCCCAACTTAAACTAACCTGTACATTACACTTAACAGACAGTTTAAGAGACATATTAGAAGATTTATCACAGCCAAAATGGTTGGCAGAGAGAAAAATAATCATAAAAAGTAGTTGATAAGTACAGGAGTCCACTGAGGGGAGGTGTTACAGGTATTTTTGGATGTTCCTGACCACATAGAGGCTCCTGGGTCTTCACTCCATAGACTTGCAGCATTATTTGTTGAAATTCTTAGCCTCCATATATAGTATTGTTCTTTATTATTATTACTATTATTATTATTATTATTATTATTATTATTATTATTATTATTGGTTTTGTTAAACAAAATGGCAGTTTCAACAGCATTTATTTTATATAGTAAACACTCAATTCGTCTTATCAATTGCTTTTCTTGCGTTGGAATGGTTGCGAATGGTTGCGAGCAATTAACCATTATTCATTTCCGGTGGTTTAGCGATGTGTAGGAGGTAGTTCTTGTGGGGTGTTGACTAGTTTCGCCCTTCTCGTTAGGGCATCATTCTGGACAAGATCGCATTACAGCCATTGCATCCTGCGATCCTGTCCTGAATGATGCCCTAACGAGAAGGGCGAAACTAGTCAACACCCCACGAGAACTACCTCCTACACATCACTAAACCACCGGAAATGAATATTGGTCAATTGCTTGCAACCATTCCAGCGCAAGAAAAGCAGTTGATAAGACAAATTGAGTGTTTACTATATAAAATAAATGCTGTTGAAACTACCATTCTGTTTAACAAAACCTGTATTAAAGAAAGTCTTTTCCCTATTATTATTATTATTATTATTATTATTATTATTATTATTATTATTATTATTATTATTATTCCAAAGACGAACCCTATTCATATAGAACAAACCCACCACAGGTGCCACTGACTTGAAATTCAAGCTTTCAAAGAATGTGGTGCTCATTTGAAAGAAGTAATAGACAGTACAGTAATGAGAAATACAGAAAGAGATCTGTTGTTAGAGAAACAGATAAATTAGCAAATTAATCGATAAATAAGAATGAAAGTAAAATATTAAAATGCAAGTTGAACTGTATTAGGGTAGTAATGCATTGCATCTTTGCTTGAACTGCTGAAGTTCCAGTTGTATGACATCCTCGTGGAAACTGTTCCACAGTCCAATGGTGTGAGGAATAAAGGACTTCTGGAATTGAGAAGTTTGACAGTGAGGCACACTTACTGCATAATGGTGCTGCTGTTAAAATACAACTTATGAAAAAGTGACAAACAAGAGACCATCCGTCAATGGTCCAAGTCATAATCTCTAATCTATCTGTTAGGGTTTGCATTGGATTCAACTAACACTTTACAGTACTCATAACTTTCTTGTTCCTCAGGTCTGTGGGTGTCACATCCAAGAAATAGGAGATGGAAGCTGAGATTTTTCTACAGCAGTATAATCATGTGGCCAATTGTCACTTAATAATGGTAAGGAACATACATATCACTTTTCATTTCCAAAGCAAAGCTAAATAAGCTTATGGTTTAAATCCAGTATAAGTGAAGATTTTGATAATAAAAACTAATATTTAATTATTGTTCACTAGTCTAGTTCTTTGGGAAAGGGAAGACAATATATCATGGTAATGAATCCTGATCTTTTGCAAGAACCCTCCAAGCTTTCAAGGATGAAGTCAAAATATTTTGTTACTTTACTTTTCAGTATTTCAGCCAAAGCACTTATTCTCGTATGGACTGGGCCAGCTTCCACAAAGGCCTGGCTTGTTAGCAACCATATGAGAGACACTTTAGAGCTACAATGTCAAGAGACATTGGCTCAGTGCCACTTCACAGACTAACTAGAGAAACAGTCGAGAGTCTAGTGGCTTTTCAGTGCTGGCCATGCAAAGAGAGTCGTGCTGCTTCCTTCCTCCGTTACAGTTATTTGTCTCTACAGTATCAGACTTTGATTCAAACTTAACAGGGTCTCCTCATTCTGCTGTTGTGAGTGTCCTCATAAATTGAAACCTTTCTAATGATTTATATGAGTTAGGGTTTTTGTAATGAAAAAACTAAATATTAAAGATTTAATAGACTTATGCAGCATGTCTCTTTGGCTATTGATTAGCTTGTGAACTTTTAAACATTTTTTATAAAAAAAATTGATCTTGAAGTTAATTATAACCTCTTGATGGCTTATCTTGTACAGGTTTAAGGGTTTGATTTAGCATTGTTAGGACTTGATAAATGACTGATTACAGGCATTCCAATTTAAGCAATTGCATATTACGGCCTGTGGCACACCGTTAGAATAATATTACTATAGAACCCCCAGATGCTAAGGCCCTTTTTGTGGGTTATGTATAGCAAAGAGGAACTGCCTGAATCTAACTTACATTATCCAGATTGTTACCCAAGCTTTATACTGAAGTGTTAAGAATACAATAGTACTGGTTAATGTTCCAGGCAGTTTTGCCAGATTAATGAGACAGGACTAGTTTATTACTTAATTACGTATGATGCGAAGGGGAGTTTTATTGAAGTCTTTGATATCTGTGGCAGTATTGTCTCTCTACTAAAGATTTTTGAAGTTCTAGTTTACTTTTAAGTGTTGTAGTTATGAGTTTTTAACCTTGAGGTAACAGAGTACCACATTTCGTCACTTCTTTATTAATATCTGGATAGAAATTTGCATGAGTCAAAAAGGACGTATTAGTATAGCTTGAATAAGATACTTCAAGATCTGGTTTTTAAGGCTGTTGGCAAAAACATGAGTAATGAACTGTGCAAGATTAAAGTGAAAGGTTTTTGTCTAAATGTAACATCACAATGATAAGAACAATTTAGGAAAGTGTTCAAAAGACCTTTACGTGCAGTACTGAAGGACCCCATTTTATTTCAGATTGAGGAACTGACTCACATGTAAAACCTCTTGAGCACGTAAGGTCACTGTATGTAACTGAAATACTAAGACAGAAGGGAAGCTGGACACATGGCCCATAGCTTCAAAACGTGGATGCACCGGTAAGTACTCGTACAGCCTGACCCAACTTACAGACGAGTTATTTTCTGGACAGCTGTTTGTATGTTGAATTGTTTGTAAACTGGTTACAGTACTCTTCATCCCTATTTAAGTATGGTGTGATATAAAGTTAATACAGCACTGTACATTTTTTCATCCTGGAACACAGTATTTAGTCACATGAAAGAGAGAGAGACTGCACTTTGTTGTACAAACATGAATACAATAGTAGAGAGGTAGGAAACTGTAGTGAAACCCCGGCCGGTAGCACGAAAAGAATCAAGACTTTGAAGTAGGCATGTATGTACTGCACACTACAAACACTTGATGTTCATGGAAATTGTAAAGGAGCGCAAATGAAAGTTAGACTTTGAGGGAAAGACTTTGAAGGAAATTTGAGTCTGGGTGTGGAGTGTTTCGAGACTACGAAGTAATTTGTACAGTAGCTGCTGAAGTGAAGAGTTGTTGCATTGTAGGTACACTATGCTATTTTGTAAAGGAAGTGAAAAGTTTCACCTCCTTAAGGAGTCTCAGTACTCTACGTAACCACTTAACCGATAATGCAAATATCCAAAAGTCACAAATTGCCGAAGACACATTGAAAGACATTCTGAAGGAATAATTGCTATACCTTGCGAGATTTTTATCAACAAATCTGGACAAACAGGATAGAAACTTGGTCTTTTTGTCCTTATTTATGCCAGGAGTGAGGTTTTAAAAGCTACACACCCACTGGATAACTTGTCATGTGTTTTTGCACTAAGAGGCTCCTGGACAAACATTGGAAGAAAATAATCATGAGATGTTTTGTAGCGCTTTAACAAAGGTACATTCTTAATTAACATACGTAAGGTGTCTGGGGAAGTGTGTCATTTTGGTGGGACAAAGAGAATTGTTCAGATGGAGCCCAAGTTATGGATTTAGAGGTTTTGGTTTTGCAGAAATTAAAGATAATGATACTGTATTTAATGGAAATTGTGAATTAAAGAAGAGGTATTGGAGTGTATTGACTGTCAGTGCCTCAGATCTTAGAGTACTTGTAGGATATAAGACAAGTCAGAGATATTGGGACAATGTTAGTGCTAAATGCTTTTACCAGACTGCATTAGAATGTTGCAGTGTTCTTACAGATGTTATAGCCAAGCCCAAATAGTAATGATGATAATATTTAATTATGATACAGAACTATATATTTATTTTACCTTGCTAATTGAAATTTACAGTAAGAAGCCTTTCACTTTTCTGAATGAAATTTGCATTGCAATAGAATGTTCAGTTACTTTTTTAAAGACTTGTTTCACATCTGTACCCCTCTTATCTTTTATCTTGTGACCCTGTAACCTTAAAGATTTCAGTGTCACAAGTCATTGTCATTAACTTCTTCCTCATCTTTTCAGGAAAGCAATTGCAGTCTGCAAGAATAAACTGGACAAGTTTGCTCACACAAATTGTGCCTTGGAATTCCATCTCCACTGTAGAAGAAGAGCACGGGAAAAACTACAATTGTAGCACTCTAGTGGTCACATGTTAGTGACCCAAATCAGTCTTTGATGCTTGTAATTTTCACTTAGGAATTGTATGAGTCTATATTCAGGACATATGACTTATTTAAACGTTGCTGGTTCAGTATTTCAGGTTATATAATTTCCACGTTCATTTCTTCCCAATTTAATTTTAGCCAACCAGCATCTCAGTATTATTCAGGTACCTGAAACTCCCATGGCTTAATATTACCTATTAAGCATTTATGTAGACTAATTATAAGTTTAATTTCAGTTAACGTACAGTTCAGAATGTTTTAGAGTGCATAGTTTATTTTAATATCAGCTTTCAGTTCTGTGTATTTGAAAATAAGTACAGTATTTTATTTGCACTTGAATTTCTTTGTCGGATAGAAAGCATTGTTCCGTGATATATATTCTTAACTTCATTTTCTGATTAGTTTAACAATAGCCATGTGGCACCACCGTTAGTCGTATTTACATAAGGTTCAGGAGTTCAATATGTCAAGTACTATAGTGTATTTCAGATAGTTTTGTAGTTTCTTACCAGTTTGAAATTGGCTGTCAGTTAGCTCAATGTTGTTTTGGATTCATACATCATTAATGTTAATTTCTTATCAGTTTAATATCAGCTGAAAGCAATTCATTGCATTTCAAGATGCATAATTTTATTTTTACCAGAGTCTAAGATGAGTTTGAAGGCCGTTAAATAGCTCAATGCTTCAGGATGCATCTTTTTTTTTTACACAAGATTCATAACTGTTAAGTATTGGAAATTAAAGAGCTCAGTTAGTTTCAGGATTCATAGTTTTCTCTTGAATTCCTTAGCTGTGTCAATATCAACTTTCAAGTAGCTTGGTACATTTTAGGGTACATAGTTTTTCTTCTTCTTTCTCTGCATCGTTTCCCGCTTTTATGTGGGGTCGATGTTTCTGACAGCTTTCCTCCACCTGACTCTTCTGTCAAACACATCGTCCTCTGACGGTTGTTTGTGTCTCAGGTCTTCTCTAATTACGTCCATCCACCTTCTTAGCTTCCTCGGTCTTCCTCTTGCTCTCCCTCCAGGCACCTCCATCTGCATCACTCTCCTCCCTGCATGTCTCATCCCTTCTTACCACATGGCTGTACCACTGCAGTCTTCTTTCCTGGGCCCTCTTTGGTAGTTCTACCACTTCAGTAGTTCCTCTTATTCTTTCATTTTGATCCTGTCCAGTTTTGTTACTCCACACATCCACCTGAGTGTAATAATAGGTACATAGTGTTAGAAATAAATTTATCAGCGTAAGATAAGATAGTAGGTAGCTGTAGAAGCATAGAATATTTTGTATCAGTAAGCTTAGTATGTGTCTAAGGATAATTGTTCTTTGTGAAATAAGTTCGATGTTACTGGTCAGGTAATTGACTGCTTTCTAGAAATTCATGTAGCACTTAGATTCCATTTGCAGTATCCAGTAGGTCACTGTTCAGTACATACTTGCCTGGGTGTGAAGTTCATGTGATATTATTATTATTTTTGTTATTATCATTATTTTTATTATTATTATTCAGAAGATGAACCCTATTCATATGGAACAACCCCACTACAGGGGCCATTGACTTGAAATTGAAGCTTCCAAAGAATATGAAGGTGTTCATTAGGAAGAAGTAAGAGGAAGTGAAGGGAATTACAGAAAGAAGAGATCCCACTCACTTATTAGAAAATAAAAAAAAAGGTTTAAATAGATAAATGGATATAAATTTATTAAAATGCAAGAGGAATAGCATTAGGGTAGTAATGCAGTAATAATCATTGGTTAGAACTAGTTGATTTTATGAAATATCTTCATGGTAGCCAGCATAGTTAAGGATAGTTTTGTGGAACAAAACCTGTGATGTATTGCCTGCGGAGAACAGGTAATACTTTCAGCTTAAGTACAACTGATTCCTGATATTTTTTTCTCAATAAGCCACGCAGATATTGTTAAACTAGCATCCACCATAGTAGGGACTAGGAAGCATGCCTCTCAAATACTTTGTAACCTTAATCCACAGATTGTTTCAGTTACTGAATATCAGAGTTTTTAGAACTGAATTATTGATAGCTTAAGGTCTTGCATTATTGTAATATTACATGAGCATTGATACTTTTACTTTTAAGACTTGGGTTATGCGCTGGCTTTCTTTAATACAGGAGGGACACTATAGCCTGAATTACAGTATATTTATATTCTGACATTCTAGGGTAGGGGACGTTTGAAAATTTTGTTTATATTATTTCAAAAGTGATGTAAGGGAGGGAAATTTATTTTATTGTCGTGCGGTGAAAGGATATTTTCTGAATTTTGTACGAAGCTTGCCATGACAATAATGCTTCCTGCTGAACATTACACAAATTATTTAAAAGCTTAAACATAAATTGAAAGTTTATTATAACTATTTAGTAGTATGTTCTCAGGGGCAGTATTATCATGGCATCTCCACATATTTCAAGACACTGCTGGAATTTGAAGGGTCCAAATTGAAATTTTGTTACTGTTAATCTTGTAGGCACAAGATTTGATGAGTAAACTCAAATTATATTTGTTACTTTTAGGTTCATGTGGTTTTTTGCAAAACGTATTTTAGGTAAATGGGTCTGTAAGTAAATTCTCATACAGATTTTAATTTAAAGGAAGTTAAGTATTGTTAACAGTGGCTTCTTACGTACATGAATATGTAAACTCAAATAATAGGTAAATTGAAATTCAAAATTCATCTTCAAGGGGACTTTGGTACTTGAATTGAATTTATTACTTTTAGGGTGGTGTGATTTTTTTTTTTTTTTGCAAAACATATTTTAGGTAAATTAATCTGTAAGCAAGCTCAAATTCAGAATGTTGATGTAAAGAAAGTTAGGTATTCTTAATAATGGCTTCTTATATATATGAGTAAGTAAACTCACAAAGTTTGACATAGATATTTGTGGTATATGTATTAGTGAGCATTCTTAGTTACAAGCAGGGTTTATTCATCCAAATGATACACTGATACCTAGACTTTCTGGAACGATTCAGTTCATCTTGAGAACTAGCCAATATTTTCTTTACCAGAGCACTAAGTATTTTTCAGACTTTTGCTATAAAAGCTAAATTCTAGTGGACTCCTTAGCTATCAGATAGCTGCTATTTATTTGACTGCCATTTAAATATTTGAGACAAGCAAGTCTTCCATATCTCTGTCCTTGTAAGGTTCTCACAAAGGGATTGCTTTTCCATGAAAGGCATAAATTGGAGTACGGTTAGGTTAAAGAAGGTGAATAGCACATTGGGAAAAAATAAAACCAAGGGAAGTAAAGGAAAAATATATGATTGTGAGGGAGGGTTTTTTTTTTTTTGTCATAGGTACACTTGCTCTTAAGAATAATTCACTGTAAAGCCTTGTAAACAAGGGTCTTATGAAGTATGTAATAATAATAATAACCACAATCTGAGCTTCTCAGTTTCTTCACGCATTTTGGATACTCTTGTTGCTACCAAGCCTTAGATGGAAGTGGAAGAATGTAACATGATTCTGATGTCTGTAACAGGATTTGAACCCTCATCCAGAGCATCAGAATGAGGTCATGTTATCCACTTGACCGCAGTCGTCAGGTAGGTAACATGACCTCATTCTGATACTCCAAATGCAGGTCCGACTCCTGCTGTGGACGTCAGAATTACTTCATCTTCTTCCATTTAGATCTAATGCTTGGTGGTGACAAGTGTATCCAAGAAAAGTGTGACGAATATAAGTTAAGAGGGCATTGTGTCTGTTATAATTACATAGATAAGTATCTGGTAAAAAGTGACCAGTAGA
Source organism: Macrobrachium rosenbergii (assembly GCA_039081455.1). Taxonomy (NCBI): domain Eukaryota; kingdom Metazoa; phylum Arthropoda; class Malacostraca; order Decapoda; family Palaemonidae; genus Macrobrachium; species Macrobrachium rosenbergii. The sequence continues at coordinate 29,781 of JANJGK010003504.1, forward strand.
ATCTATGCATATAAAAAAGCTTGGTTAATTCCTGGCAACAATGAAATTTCAAAAAGTAATAGGAAGTGAAATTGTAAAAGAGTTTCTAGTTACATTTCAACAAGACATATTGACTTTGTTAACATGAATTGTTTGCGAAATTCGTGTTTGTTATTTCTGAGGTATTGATTTTTCTCAATTGTAGACTTCCCAGTGTAACAGTGTCTTGACATATGGAGATTTTCTGTAGGTTAAGGTATTTTTTATTTTTTTTAATGTTTTGTATAATTCCCATTGAAGTTCAGTAATTTAATGAAACCAAGATTCACTTGACTGTTATTGTTAAACTTCAACAAAAATTTGAATAATGGGAAAATTATTGTAATACCAAAATATGTATGTATTGATTTGTACAAGGACTTCTGAATTTCAACTTTGAGCTCAGTTCTCATCAGGTATTGACTTTCATTTAGCTACAAAAGGTAAATTTGTGTCTTTGTTATTTCTTAGCACAGCAGAGCAAAGTTTAAAACTATTAAAAAAAAATTCTATTGGCACTAAAAATCAAGAGAATTGTAACAATATACATCGTATCTTTAGTGATGGTATACTGTTTGGACATTGCAATCTAGGTTTGATAAACTGAGCTTGGAAATTCATATCCATATAAATTTTCCCCACAGGCCAACATTTTCAGGTAGCTTTCTAAGGTGATGTAATGTAGACATTGTCCATGCTTTCATATCTCAGCCTTCCATTCTCACCAGACTTCCCTTCATGTGACCTTGAAATTACACTCTACACTTTCAAGGGCATTTCTGCAGTCTCCTGTTAAAGCTGTTACATAGAAACACTTGGCAGTTTTACAGCTCAGCTTGGACCCTCCAGAATTTTAGAATCTTGTGCTGTAAGAGCAGTTTTTGATCACTTGAATACTTGTCAGCAGAAAGTTCCGCACATCCTGTCCTTTGCCAGAATCTTTACACAGTTATCTGAACCATCATTTCACTTTACGTACTTTGTTGAAGCTTTCTTGTGTGCCATATTCTCTACTGGAGGGATCTTGAACATTTGACATGCTTCGCTGGACACACACACACACACTTACTTACTTTCAGGGTACTTTCTCTATTTCTCCCAGGCACAGGGATAAAGTACCTCAGTCTTCAAACCCCCACACTTAAATTTCTTACTGCAAACTCTTTCATGCGTGGACCTGAGATTGTTAGGGTATGAAATTAAGTAAATCATTGAATTTAAAGATATTTGACTGTGTTACTCAGTTGTCCAATGAATTTTAATGTCTTCATTGTAAATAACTAATAGAGTTTTGTAAAATGATTTATGAATCAATTCATGTGTTTTTGGTATGAAATTGAGTTAAATCTTTCAATGTAAAGATATTTGCCTTTTTTCCCCAGTTTTCAAATGAATTCTAAAGTTTTTGTTTTAAATATTTGTTAGAGTTGTGTAATGTGATTTAAGTTACAAGTTTCATTTTGTATGTTTTTATGCTTTATTGAGAACTAGAGCAGTGTCTGTAAACATTCTTCTCTAAACCTGAACAGATTAAAGGAAGTGAATTACTGCTCTTTCCTAATTGATGTAAGTTGAAGTACAGAAGTCCTCATATATTTATACATTGTGTAAAACTGGAAAGACTTTTTAAAATAAAGGACTCCTTGGAGTCAGCGCTGCGGTGCCTCCAGGAGGGAGTAATATGTCCTCACCCAGAGGTAATATGAGGTCGTCAGTCGGTCGTCAGCGAATGAAACCGACTCAGAAGGGCTGATTGTTTTTCTAAGCTGACATCAGCTGATTTGGCCGAGATGGGAAGAGCCTTATGTACTTGTATTTTCCAAGATGTGTTTAAAATGTTCTATGAACCTGTGAAAGAATTTTTAGAATTTATTTAAGATGTCTAACAAAATGTTCGGACAGGGAGTCCAACGAGGGTTGTGTTAACGGTTACCACCGAGACGAGCCTTAGGCTTATGTTCAACTGTTTTTGCTCTTTGAAGCAAATGTCAGCTTGGCATGTATTGTCCTCATGATATGGTGTAGCAAACCTGTAGATTTTTTAAGCCAGAATTTTGTTTCATATGATGTACAGTTGCCCAAAAAAAGTATGTGAGTAGGTGAGAAAATCTACAACTCAATGTTTTTGGTTTTTGTTTGAGATTTTGTGCAGAATTCTCTCTCGTCTTGTTAGAGAAGTTGAATGTATTTGACCTTGTAGAAGAAAAGGCACAATTGAGCAAAACGTGGTTATGGCGAATGTGTTTTCGAAGGTGTTAACCGTTGTACTGACAGTTGTAGCTGACAATTCTTTCCTTAGAGCTGTGTAAAAATTGACTCTTAAATATTTCTTGATAGGATTATTTCAGTTGTCAGAAATATGTAAGTGTAAAATTGACTTAATTCTAAGAAAAATTCTCATTTGTAAATTTTTATCATGAGTTGTCGCATTTTACTTACAAGTCAGTTATGAGATTCCGTTTGATCAAATACTGTTTCCTGGAGAATTATAAGTAAACTTGTTGGTGTAGTACAGAAAATTTTAGCCTGCAAGGCATCATTCACTGAGGTTAGAGTCTCATTTTTGCTGTTTTTTTTTTTTCACTAGTTTACACATAACAGTTTCGCAAGATTATTTTAAAGCTTTGAATATTATTTATATCCTGCCAGATGTCTTATACTGTAAAGTATAAAGTTAAAAGTTAGGTTGAAAAGTGTAAAGTAAGTCTGTCAGACCTTGTAGAGAGAGTTATCCTTTTGGTCCAGCAAACCTTTAATTATATTTCAGACGCATACTGTCTTTTCAAAAGGGGGTACCAGCTTGGGGCTCAAACGTCTTGCATCTTGGGCCGACATTCATTCGTGTACTTGAAATAAAGGAGGGATAAAACACCACAACGATCATGTTTAGAATAAGTGTGAGAAACCTTGCAAGTGTTCGTCACATCGTTAGTAATTAGACAACAATTAAAGAGTTGAGTGTTAATCCTGGAGGAACTTTGATTGAAATATGTAAATCTTTGGTCTAAAATTGATAAACAGAATCATTTGACAAGTTTCTAACAAGGCAATAAGACAGAATATGGCCTTTGATATATTGTAAAGGTTATTGTACTACATCACCAAACACCTTGCCAAAAAATATTCTTTGTTCTTGAGGCAGTGTGAGGTAATATCTAGACTTTTCTGAATGTAAAAGGTGAATGTAGAACAAATGTTTTCCCCGTCATTTAATGGGATGAGGAAACTGTCCTCATTTTTAGGTTACCTTTCTGTTGGAAGGTTTCATTGACAGGAAAGTATTCCTTTAAAACCTTGGTAAGATGTAGATGAATCAGATGCTCTGGAGAAGCTAGTTGCCATTTCCTTACGGAAGTTACAAAAACCTTCGGTTTGTTGATGTGATTGTTAATTGATGTCAGATTTTCACAGGTTTCCTCTTATAGTTTGTTGACAAAGAAAGTGTCATATAGGTTGACTGAGCTTTGTGTTTGCTCATTAAATTGGAGAATTATGTCTCTGATGTGAGGTGCTTAAGTAATGGTGGCTTGGTGTACTGTTTATGAGTTTGGTCTTCAGATACTGACTTATCTCAAATTGTTGGATAGAGTTGTCATCAGTAAAGTTTATTTTGCTCATTCTTAATGTTGACTTGTGGCATAGATATAGAATGAGTTCATTAGTTTGTTGTATGAAACGTATGACAACGACAAACATCCTCTGCATTCTTTGTTAACTGATGTAGCTGTTTTTCCTCGCAGCGATAGGCTGGCTGCTGCTGCAAACAGTTTGTCATTTTCGAGTATCAGGTTTAATACTACTTAATTTTCCAAGAGTTTTATTTTGGATACAACTGATTATGGAATAGTTTGCTTAGTGCAGTTGCTGAATCTTCTTCTGACCTCCAAATGTTCATGATAGGAGCAAATTCATTCTTCCTTTCTGCTGACATCTGAATTTAGGTGTATCGGTCTTACTTTTTATTCCATCGTAGGTCTTTATTTATCGCCTTTCCTATAACTTTTCTCTCTCTCCAGGCTGATTTCCCTTTAGAGCCTTCTTGGGTTTATTATAGTCTGTTGACTCTTTCCATGAGAGTTTTCAGCAGAAGACTTAAAGAAAGGAAGGAAGGATTGTTTTTTAACATTCTGTTGCTGGGAGAAATTGATACGAGATCTGATTTCATTGCTTTTTCGATATTTAGATTTATAACTTTTAACAGCTTTTTCAGTGCTCCTAATTGGTCTTGGCAGGTCTTACTGGGTCATGGTAACTGTAGAAGTCACTAGAATATCAACAGATTTTGTAGTTCATGTACTTTGATCTTGGGTAACTTTATTTAAGACACTTGTCATGATGTAGATTAGAACTTATCCTGGTTTTTAAATTGATTTATAATATAACTCTCTAGATTTCAGTAGACTTGATGTAGATTAGAACTTATCCTGGTTCTTACATTGATTTATAATACCATATTATCCTGGTTCTTACATTGATTTTTAATCTGACTTTCTAGATTTCAGTAGATTCAATGTAGATTAGAACATTTCCTGGTTTTTAAATTGATTTATAATGTAACTCTCTAGATTTCAGTAGATATGTAAAGAGGTTTCCTATGGAATTTTATCATATTGTAAAGGTGGAAGTTTGCTTTTTTTGAATAACAGTATCAGTCAATAAACGTACGGAAGATATGTAGTTTGGGTTTAAATACATCTTATTTTTTATGGTGGTACTTTGTGTTTTATTCAAGCCCTTCCTCACAGCACTGTACTTTGGCATTTGAAGTGTCAGCTTATGATAATAGTTTTGTAGTATGATAATGTTAAAAGAGTTGTTCAACTGGAAAGCCTAATAATATCTAGCTTATTAAAGGTACGGTACATCATGATTAGATTTTGTTTGATCTTTTGAGGTGGTGTATGGATGATGTTAGTTCATGGTGGTGGTGTTTGTATTCAAATGTTATATTATTTGGTGACAATGGACTTGGTATTTGAATGTTATATGGTTACAGTGGATGTGGTACTTAGCAATTTATAAAACTGGTGACAGTGGATTTAGTACTCGCCAATTTATAGGCGACAGTGGATTTGCTACTTAGCAATTTCTTGGTGACAGAGTAGTTTGGTTTTCAGAAATCATTTAGTAACAGTAGAGTTTAGTACATGATGTTCAGTCATAAATATATATCAGTGGTATTTGGCATACAGTGTGTGTGTGTTGGTCCATACTAGTTGGTCAGTTTGTAACGTCTAGTTTGAGACTCGTTCTGCGTATTTTTCTTGAGCTGGTCTGCTGGTATGGTCACTATTGTCATGACATGCCGCTCAGATGTCTCAAGTTTGTGATGAAAATCACTGACTGTATCACGATCAGTTACTTCCGCAGTGGGAAGTTGAAACCAACATATTCTTTGGAATCTTGAATTTCAAGTCAATGCCCCCTGTGTGCTTGTTCCATGTGAATAGGTTTCATCTACCAAAATAATAAATATAATAATAATAATTATGGACATTTCAGCTCCAGTCATTGTTCTTGATAATTTGGGACTGTGTTGTGGTTCCACAATGGTAGAATACCCATATCATCTGAGTACATGATATAAAGTTTTACAATGAAATGAGTCCAGGATTCAGAAAAATGGCCCCCAAGATCAATAAGGATTCAGGAAGTCTCTGGTCTTTTCAGACTTTCTTTTAGAAAGTCCGTTTTCTGATGTTAGCTGTGGTTTTAGAAAGGCTGATTTTTGAGTGCGTGGTACTTTCAAATTTCAAGATACTCTTTGTATACTGTTTGAGGTTTCTTGTGGTGTTTCACACTGAAGAAGTCTTTCCTTCCTGACACTTGCAGTTAGAAAGGTTATTGTGTGACATTTCCTCCTTCAGAAAGTGGGTTCATTTGTGAAACTTGGAAAAAACCTGATTCTTCATGATGGCTCCCTTTCAGTATTTGTTTTATATACTTTTTTTGCATTGAGGGTGTGTTGGTTTCTAATAGTTTTATTCATTTACAATGTTACTGAGATGCTTTTAAAATCTTGTGGCCTTTTAGTTTGTACTTGTGTTGCCTTTAGAAGTGTGTGTTAGTCTTGGTGCTTTGGCTTCCAAGATGTTATGTCAGAGTTTTTGACGGAAAAGGCTGAAGTTAGCCTGTTGTTAATTTTTGGGCTACGAAGTCTCTTTGTGTGTGACCTAGAGGTCTCTTAGTTACTATTCTTGCTAGAAAATGTTTTTTTTTATTTATTTTTTTTTTAGGCAGCAAATCTGCTGGTCTAGATTTGGAATTTCTTTGGTTAGAAAGTCTGTTGGTTTCGAATTTCTTTAGTTAAAAACTCTTGGTTTGGAGTTTTCTTGGTTAGAAAATCTGTTGGTTCAATTTTAGAAAGTCTGTTAGATACCTATAAAGTTAGGTATTTTTTTAGTAGTTTGTGGTTTGTTTCTGCTAAGAAATCTTGTTTGGGAGAATTTTTGCTTAGAATGCCTTTTTGTCTTGGGTGTGTTTATAGGATTCAATTGTCACTAGGTTGAAATGTCTTTAATCCTGTTAGTTTTATGACCAGGAAGTCTGTTAGTCCTTGAGTTTTTTGGCTTGGAAGGCTGTAAGTGTGTGATAATTTTTCCAAAAAGTGTGTCAATTCTGGAAAGTTTTTTTTTCTGCATAGAAAAGTTATTTGTTTGGGAGAGATTCTGCTTAAAAAGTGTATCTTTGGGGGAGAATTTTTGCATTGAAACTGTCTCGGTTTTAGGTAGGTTTTTACCTAAAAAGAGTTAGTAGTTGTAAGTTCTTAGTTTTTGCTTAGAAAGTGTCACAGTTTAGTTATTTTGCCTAAAATGAGAGTTTTGTAGAGTTTTTGCTTAGAAAGAGTCACAGTTTGGTCTAATTTTTTGGCCTAAATGAGTTTTATAGAGTTGTTTCACCTAAAAAGAGTCACAGCTTTGTATTTCTATGCCCAGAATGTGTGTTGGATCGAGGCTTTTGCCTAAACAAGTTTGCAATTATTGAAGTAGTGATGAAAAGCCAAGATTTAGAGTATCCTAAAAACTGACCAAAAATAGAAAGATACTGAAACTTAAACTGGCATTAGCTCTTTAAAGGCGAGTTTTGAGGTATAATGTCTAAATTCAAAGTATTAAACTTCCCATGAAGTTTTTCCTAACTTGTACTAGCTGGTCATGACAGCAGGAATGATGACACATCAAAATGATTAGTATGAAAAATATTTATAATTCTGTACTCGAGACTACAATGTTTTGTGTCTTGTAATCTTACTGTAGTGAGTCTGTGAAGGTCGGTTTTTGTAACATGAAATTCCACATGTCATGGTCAATATTAAACAGTTTTTACCTGTAGGCAAATTTTGGTCATGTGGCCCTATTCTGATAAGTATAACAAAAGATATCTTGATAGTCTTGTGTTTTGTAAGCAAAATGAAATGGCCATTCATAGTCTTGCAGACTTGCTCCTGTGAACAGTTCAAAATTGCTTTTCATAGTCTTGTTAAAGCTGAAAGAATTTGAGAAGAAACCCTAACTTCAGAAAGCCCAAATGAATATACCAGTCAGGTGCTGGACATTCCTCCACAATTATCTGTTAGTGAGGTATATTTTTGCTTCATAATTATGTGTGAATGAACAGATTATCCCCTAATTACGAGGCAATGGGATGAATATTTCTTCCTAATTACATAATTACCTGTTAAAGAGGAAGATTTCTTGGCCAAATTACGTTAAAAGTTTTTCCTACCAAATTAGCCGTTAATCACTAGTTTCTCCTTAATTACAGAATTACTAGTTAGTTAGGCCTATTCATATCCCTAATTAGTGGCAGTGGGATGCATATTTCTCCCTAATTACATAAATATCTTTTAAAGATGTTGTTTTTCTCTAATTACCTGTCAGTGTGGCAAAATTAGGTGGGGTTTTATCGAATTACATGGCAATTACTAGTTTAATTAGGCCTATACATATCCCTAATTACTGGCAATGGGGTGGATTCTTGCAAGGTGTATCACACAGAACCTAAACTGGCCTGGTGGTCCACGTGTACGGTGAAGGCTGACGTTAGTCCGACCTGCTGTCCTGCTGGGGGAGGAAGAAAAGGGCAGGAGGATATTAGCTTTGCACGTCTCCGACCATTTACCTGACTCAATCACTTACATTGAATGGTGGCATTAGGCCTATAAGATGAAGTGGTGGAGTGCCTCAAGGCGCACTTGTTCCACCCGAAGGGGTTTGGGTCACTTGTCTGCTTTTGGGGGGACGGTGTGTGTCTTGGTGTGATTAATTGCTTTTGTTGCAACAAGAGACTGGAGGATGACTCTCGTTGTTAATTTGTGCATTTAAGTAATATAGTTTTAACTGAAAATAAAGTTTTTAGGATTGAAATAAAGTTAATGAGCTTTTGTTTGGCTTCTTCGTGAAATTCCTGTAAAATTCTCTTGCTAGAAAGACGTCTGAAGGTATAAATTAATATTCCAGATTGCAACTGAAAATAGCACCAAATTCAACTTATATAACTTGTAAGAGTTTCGAGTTAATGAATTCAATTTAGTCACAGAAAATTAATTATGAATAGATAACTATTTTGGTGCAAGTGATGTTGATAAGGTAGGCCTAAAATTTAGCCAAAATTTAAAATGTAGCCAAAGTTGTTAATTACAATATAAAAAATAACATAAGTAAAAAAATGTGATTTTGAAGAAATATTGAAACCAATCAGCCAAAAAATGCTGTAAAAATACGTAAATAATTACTGTCACAACTGAAATTAATTAATGATTTATCTGGTTAAAAATAAGCCCCTTTAATAGTGGAGATTGGTGTTTTGCAAGTTATAATTAAACGTATTATATCACCAAATTTATAGGGAATAAATCAGCCAGGAAAAGCTATTTTAAAAAAAACGAAATCAGATGATAAAAATGCTAAGCAAAAATTGCCAATTTCAGTCTTAAAAAGTTCAACTAAATCTGAATCATTCGAAAAATAATCGAAGAATTTTGAAATCACTACTATAGAACATTTCTACGTCTATCACAGAGCTTATTTTCTGACGTGTTTTGGTATTTTGCCGTCAAATTTGACGTAAATTTGTCAATGTTCATTGCAAAATTGAAGTCTCGTGTTGATATCACGCTTATGAACATGTTAAAACCCCAATCTTGCCAAAAAATATTGATATTTTGACGTCAAAATTGACGGCAAAACGCCGAAAGATGCCGGAGAACAGGCTGTGAGAGACCTTGGAAATTTACAAAGTTATTTTAGTAAAGTCCTTATTTAAAGAAAATTACCTAAGTTTTATATATATCAACTAAAATAGTTATTAAATAACCTAATTTATCAATATTTACGAGTAAATTGCCCTTTACGGCTCTAAATAAAGAATTGTCTGGTGCAAAGTCAGTATCAAAATGGCTAAGACACTCGAGAATATATTTATCGTAGTCATCGTCTCTTTCGCTGCTTGTCCCTTCGTTTTCTATGAGGTCTGATGCATAAGTAAATGACCCATTCTCTATACGAAGACGTGAGCGAGAGAGAGAGAGAGAGAGAGAGAGAGTCGTGAAGTCTCGTAATATCACGCAAAATCACGTAAGTGTCAGAATTTGTGTTTTAAACCCGAAGAGTTTTGAGAGAGAGCGTGAGAAACGAGAGAGAGAGAGAGAGAGAGAGAGAGAGAGAGACGACTGGACGATATTCTGGCCTTACATTTCTACACGGATTTTTCACGCCATGTTTCATGAAGACTTTCTCTGCCAAGTTAAACATTAGCCATGATAGTTGAACGTAAGCTTTAGGTCAAAGTCTCGGTGGGTATAACCCCATACCCCCAACCCTCTTTGGACTCCCTGTCCCGACATCTTCTGGGGCATTTTAAGTCTAAACATTCTCTCAGGGACATAGAAAATGGCCGACGCCATCTTGGAAAATACAAGTGCATGAGGCTTCATAGATTCCCATCTCGGCCAAAGTCAGCCGATGTCAGCTTAGAAAAAATCAGTCCTTTTTCGAGTCGGTTTCATTTGCGGATGACTGATTGACCTGACCTCATATTATGACCTCTGGCTGAGGACATATTACTGCCTCCTGGAGCACTGCAGTGCTGGCTCCGAGGGGTAAAAAAACTATATTTGATTTTTATTATCATTAACGTAAGTAACCTTATCTAATTACAAAATTCTCTCGTGGATCAAAATAAAAGACTTGACGGACATTTAGAGGATTTTATTTACTTTTATCATACATTGTATTACAATGATGACGTCATCAATGACGTCACAGCATTAACTTCCAGCTATGCTGTTTTAATGTATTTTGCCCAAACATTTACAACGCCATTAGCGTCATCAACACCTTAGCAACTTGATACGTCACTTATTCTACCAATAACATCATCCTTTACAAGCGTTCTTTGACTTGTTTAAGCTATCTTATTATGACTACCAACGACGTAATGATTAGAAACGTTTACTTTACGAGACGTTTTCGGTTTAAGCGATCTCTTATTATAGACCTTTTAAGGCCATTTTTTATGTATTCGTAAGTGTTAACTGGTTTTAAAAGGCATTAACTAGGCATAATATTCATAAGTTTCTGGTGCCTTGAAAAAGGCCTTATATCCGTAGGTTTTAGGTGGTTTTAAAAGGCCATTTAACTTCTAAAACCCTTTGGTTTGACCCTTGCTAAAACCCTTATTTCTCTAGTAAATAAGGCTTACATTAATGGCGCAAACAAAAGGCTTTTCAAGTCTTATTAATGACACACCAAGCCTTTTATAGCCTCTAAAAGGCTTGAATAAAATTGACTTTTTCTTAGCCATACTTTAAAAATGGCCTATCTTTACCTTAGCCCTTTGAACCTGATACCTATTTTTTCTTTCTCATCACTTTCAAGTTGCAACTCCTGATTGCACAGAGAAAGAGAGAATTCTTTTAGAGTGTACCACATACTAAGAGAGAGAGAGAGAGAGAGAGAGAGAGAGAGAGAGAGAGAGAGAGAGAGAGAGAGAGAGAGAGAGAGAGAGATTCTTTACCAATGTGTGTACCACACACGAGAGAGAGAGAGAGAGAGATTCTTTACCAATGTGTGTACCACACACGAGAGAGAGAGAGAGAGAGAGAGAGAGAGAGAGAGAGAGAGAGAGAGAGAGAGAGAGAGAGAGAGATATTCTTTACCAATGTGTGTACCACACACGAGAGAGAGAGAGAGAGAGAGAGAGAGAGAGAGAGAGAGAGAGAGAGAGAGAGAGAGAGAGAGAGAGAGAGAGAGAGAGAGAGAGAGATATTCTTTACCAAGGTGTGTACCACAAACCACCTTGAAAATTACGAGAAATAAGAGCTAGATTAGTTTTGAGAGAGAGAGAGAGAGAGAGAGAACCATGTTTCAAAATCCCACAAACCTTTCAGCTTTACAAATGCCATTTTTGCCAGTCTTAAGCAGCCAATTAAATCAGTTCCTGATTTCCAAATGACCTCGAGATTGAAACCACCCCAAAACCTTCCTTATTGAAATGGCCCCACATCCCCACCCTTTTCTTGCTGATAGCACCTACAGTATAAGGCCACTTCCTCTAAGCAAGTAGAAGGAATGAGGAAAAAGTGTTGTTCAAATAGATACTACTTCAAGGGCCAAACTAGGCCCACCATAGGGTCATCTAGATTTTAGAAAGGAAGTGATCTGTTAAGTGTAGGCCATAAGGCCACAAAGGGTCAAACTAGTACCATTATCTGGGTCTCTAGATCGAAGAAATGATCAAATTTAAGCCACAGGGCCACAAAGGGTGAAACTATGACCACCATAAGTGCCTCTAGGACGAAGAAATCTGTTGAATTTAGACCACAGTTTTAGAAAAGTTATCCAGAAATTCTAAAAGTATCAAATCTCTAGAAAAAATTTACCTAGAACTTCTAGAAGTCTTGAGGTTATCTAGAACTTCCAGAAGTGTCAAGCTCTAGAAAAAAATTTGACCTGAACTTCTAGAAGTCTTGAGGTTATCTAGAACTTCCAGAAGTGTCAAGCTCTAGAAAAAATTTACCTGGAACTTCTAGAGGTCTCAAAGTTATAGAAATGTTATCTAGAACTTCTAGAAGTGTAAAAAAAAAAATTTACCTGGAACTTCTAGAAGTCTCGAAGTTTTAGAAAAGTTATCTAGAACTTCTAGAAGTGTCAAGCTCTAGAAAAAAATTCACCAGGAACTTTCAGTCTCGAAGTTTTAGAAAAGTTACCTAGAACTTCTAGGAGTGTCAAGCTCTAGAAAAAATTCACCTGGAACTTCTAGAAGTCTCAAAGATTTAAAAAAATTATCTAGAACTCGTAGGAGTGTCAAGCTCTAGAGAAAATTCACCTGAAACTTCTAGAAGTCTCGAAGTTTTATAAAAGTTATCTAGAACTTCTAGAAGTGTCAAACTCTAGAAAAAATTCATCTGGAACTTCTAGAAATCTCGAAGTTTTAGAAACGTTATCAAGAACTAGAAGTGTCAAACCCTTTAAAAAATTCATCTGGAACTTCTAGAAGTTTTGAGGTTCTGGAAAAATTGTCTAGAAGTGTCAAGCTCTAGAAAAAAATCACCTGGAATTTCTAGAAGCCTCGAAGTTCTAGAAAAGTTATCTAGAACTTCTAGAAGTGCCAAGCTCTAGAACTAATATACCTGGAAATTCTAGAAGTCTTAAAGTTCTAAAAAAGCTATCTAGAACTTCTAGAAGTGTCAAGCTCTAAAAGAATTACCTGGAACTTCTAGAAGTCTTGAAGTTATAAAAAAGTCACCTGGAACTTCTAGAAGTCTCAAAGTTCTACAAGTTATATCTAGAATTTCTAGAAGTGTTAAGCTCTAGAAAATATTCACCTGGAACTGATAGTCTGGAAGCTCTAGAAAAGTCATCTATAACTTCTAGAAGTGTCAGGCTCTAAAAAAAATTCACCTGAAACTTCTAGTCTCAAAATGTTAGAAAAGTTATCTTGAACTTCTAAAAGTGTCAAGCTCTAAAAAAAATTCACCTGGAACGTCTAGAAGTGTCAAAGCTCTGGAAGAGTCATCTAGAGCCTCTAGAAGTCTTCAAGTTCTAGAAAAATAATCTAGTGGTGTCACAGGGCTCAAATAACCTCAAAGTCACGCCTAACAAGAAGGTGGTGTTGAAACGTATCCATTGACCACAGGTACAACAGACTTCTAAAACTGTCACTTGAGATAACTATTGCTTGTTAATATAACCTCTACAAACAGACCAATCCGTTAAAAAATCCACTCTCTTGTTACTTTCTGAAAGCATAAACAGGAAGACCAATCATGCTTTAACAATACTGGTTATAGGGAGACCAATTACCCTTTATCAATACTGGTTATAGGAAGAACCACCACTTAACAATAATGGTTACCACCTGAAGTTGCAAATCAGTGTATTAAATCACTGTTGCTACAATCAGAAATGAAAATGGGGGTGATTGAATATCCTGTAAGGATTCTTTAAGGCAAGAATCAAGAGGATAAAGCAATCCTGATGATATAAGGACTTAGGAGAGACAGAGTCCTGGTCCCTATGCATCCTAGGGCAAGGAGTCTCAGGTCCTATGGAAAAGTCAAGAGCATTGGTCCCAGTATAAAGTAGGTGCTGTACAAAACAGATTTCTCCATTCAGCACAGACCTGCACATCCAAAGTTAAACACTGGAAAGTGAGAATCTGATCGCTATCATTATTGCTCATAAGCTATTGACAATGCTTACGCAAGAAGGCAAAAGGGTACCAGCTCGAGTGGTAAGCTCCACCAGAATACAATTACTGTGTCCTTAACAATTCAAAAATTTATGATGGAAAGCAGTGAATAAACCGTACATAAATATTATTCAGAAGTTGAAACCTATTCATAAGGAACAAGCCCACCAAAGGGGCCACTGACTTGGAATTCAAGATTCCAAAGAATATTAAGGTGTTCATTAGGAAGAAGTAAGAGGAAGTCAAGGGAAATACAGAAAGTAGATAAAAGGCTGCAAGCAAGGAGCATTATCCAAATGAAAGGGAAGTAAGAACAATAATATAAAGTTTATTTCTGAAGCTTATCTTAACCAGCCAAGCAGGGAACCTCTTAACACACTGAAATACTATTACCATGGCTGGACAACCACAAACTCCCAATTCAAGCCACTTAATCCCAATGAAAAAGGTTCTTGCGGCTCTTGTCATCCAAACTGGAGAACACTACTCGATCCATGGTCAAACAAATGACCTGGTGTAGGAAATTATGTTACACAGCATTAGAAACTGCTACATAGTTCCTCTGCAGCATTTAACAGTGTCAAACATTGCCAGATGCAACGTTTGCCGTCAAAAGCAAAAGGAAATACTTTCTGGCCTTGGAGACATTAAATGCAATGCTATCAATGCTCAGAGAATCAGGAAGTGGACATAAATTACATCCAAGTAATCAACAAAAGTCTTGTCCTTAGAACTTGGCTTCTACGGCCCAAGTATTCTGCTGAAAATCTGTCAAAACTAGGATAGCTGGAATGAAGCCGAAACTTTTAGGCTTAACTGACAAGCTACCATGAGCAAGTTACAGGTGTAACCACCTGTGTCATAGTGACGGTTACAAAAAGCAAACACACACATGAAATAATTCATAACCACTGCAATTTGGAAGTCAGGACAATATATGTGATCTGCCAAAGACAGGCAAAAATGGCATTTACATAATATTGTTATTAGCAATAACATATGAGAGAGAGAGAGAGAGAGAGAGAGAGAGAGAGAGAGAGAGAGAGAGAGAGAGAGAGAGAGAGAGAGAGAGAGAGAGAGAGAGAGAGAGAGAATTCAAATTACTTTTTCTGTAGCATACAGAATCTTGCTGTTCAAATACAGCTGTAGAGGTTATAGATGTCTGTAGAAAGGTGTCTGCAGTATGTATAGTCACTGGCAAGTGTAACTTTTGGTAGCAAACGAGACTAGAAAATTTACTTAGAAATTGTGCAAGAAACAAAATTTAGAAGGAAAAGTGAAGAACTTATTTTAGGCAGAGGAATGGGAAAAAAAAGAAGGTACCAACTGGAGTGACTTCGAGTGTTTAACGGACAAACAGCTGAAGTGAAATCTGTTTGAAGTACAGCTGTAAAACTGTCAACTTATAACAACTGATAAACTTCATTGAGATACAAAACCAGACTATTTCTGAGAACTGGAGATTAAAAAAAGAGATAATCCACCAAAACAATGATTGATAACTTGTGCCAGCCTCATGAGATGGCTGGGAAAACTAGACTATATCAGAAGGGAGGAAAAGGAAAAAGCCAAGATTGACATTAGATTTCATTAATGCAAAACCCTTGAGTGAGAAAACCTGAACAAAAGTGGAGAGTTGAGTAGCTAGAAAGGCTACAACTTGGCAGCAAGGACAAGAAACTCCTCCAAGATGGAGGTCTCTTAACTAGGCGCTAAGTGAACGTTACTAAGAATATGTCTGATCAAAGAATAGACACTTAGGAGAGAAAGTCGTAGGGGGTGAAAGTCAGACGTGTCACCTTAAAAGACATATGCTGTGACATTAAAATGCTCCATAATAATACTAAAATAGTACTAGTGGATGAGACTAAGTCAGCAGTGAGTGAAACAAGCACCAGAGACAACCACAAGGAAGAGAAAGGAGTTCAAAGGCACGTTAATACATCACCCTGTTCAAGCAGATGAGAGCAGTATGAGATCACAATTTGAAGTCTAAAGGAACAATGATTAAGATATGCCATTAGCATTTGTATGTGAGAAACATGCAAGGAGACAACACGGTCAATATCAGGGAAAACCAATGATTATTGAATGGGAAGCAATATCAAATTATAAAATATTGCCAAAACGAAAGATGGCAGAAATGAATGGAAATGTGCAGCACAAATTAAGAAAGTCGTCAGCAGTGTATACTTTGCACTCAACATCCCCCAAAAACCTGACGATTATTCAAAATGAAGAAAACAACATGACCACATAAAAACAACATAGAACAAAGACATTTCTTGGGTTTAATTGCTGCCAATTACCACTTACCTCAAATTCTGAATTGAGAAAAAGGTCTCTTCATCTAGAAAACAAAATGAGAGAGAGAGAGAGAGAGAGAGAGAGAGAGAGAGAGAGAGAGAGAGAGAGAGAGAGAGAGAGAGAGAGAGAGAGAGAGAGAGAGAGAGAGAGAGAAAAGGGGCGGTGTTAACAAAACAAGCAAAAATTTTATTTTTAAAAAAATGAGATATAAAACACAAAAAAAATCAAATGACACTCAACACATACATAATAATTATTCACATTTCCATAGGAAAACTCTCTTCTTTTCATATTTGCTACATAATTCATTACCACCCATTATTTCAATCTCTTCTATCTACAAAGGAAGGAAACACCTCGCAGAAGCAAATCCGTGCACATTCAAAGTGCGAACAAGCATTTAACTGTCTTCTTCTTCTTCATTCTCCCACTGATCAAAGTTCCTTTAGATTCAAACATAACCAATCAGGAAGTGTTAGACATTATGGGAAGGGAACATGTAAGATTTAGGTTAAAGGCCAAGTGCTGGGACCAAAGATGAGGAGGGAAGCTGCAAAAAAAATCTAAGTAATGCCTACAGTGCACCTTAGGTATTATATCTTAGTTCCAAAACCTCACACCACTGAGTTAAATTACTTAACTCTCAAAGTGACGGCAAAAAGAGTTTGTCTTCAGTAACAGAATTAAGGGTTTTTCTAGCCTGAAATTCTTTAAAAATTAATTGGATAAACTGACAATGATGATGATTCTGTCAAAGAAAAATATGAACACGTATTACAGCAGGAGAGGGGTCAAAGTTATTCAACGTCGTAAAAAAGCACAATGCATAGCCTGGAATGCATGGAAAGCCTATAACATACGGAGAGAGGTCTTGCCTCAAGTTAAAACAATGGTAGAACGGCAAACACAAAATGAGGAAACTGCTCCTCAGTGGAACTATCTCAAAAAGTCTAAAGCAAAGCCAATTCTGAACAGGAATTACAGGGAGACTGACTGCTTGGAGAGGATGAAACCAGGTCTTGAATGAAGATATGACTAGCAACAGGGAGCCTTGGCTATATTCTGGACTTGTGGTGGTGGTATATCTACAATACATCTATCACGTGACCTTTTTTTGGCTGTGAATACCACAATGAAACAGAATTTTTCCTGTGCTAACAAAGGTACTGGCATAGTTTCAAGATGGACATCATCAGTCAGTAAATGAGTAAAGTCTCCAATGGGGATGGAAGATCTTTGACAAGAAGTATAGTTAGTTAGTTATAAATGATTTGTTTAACCAGACCTCTGAACTCTTTTAGGGTTCTTCTCGGGCTGGGAAAAGAAGGGGGGAAAGAGTACGTAAAAATATATTTTACTTATCAATTTAATTTTGTTTAAGAAGAGAATGATATTATTAATTGAAAAGTTATTACCTTCTGCTAGAATATCCTTTATTGATTTATTTTGTAAATAAGTCTTTCTTTGCTTACACAGTTACAGAAGGCAAATAAAGAAAAGACAAAGTCAAACAGCTTTCTTCAAACACTGGCAAAGATTTGGTATGGGAGAAATGAGGAGGTTACCTGTAGGAATATATCAGAATATAAAATTGAGACCAAAGGCCAAGCACTGGGACCTATGAGGTCATTCTGAGCTGAAAGGGAAATTGAGAGGAATAAAAAAGGTTTGAAATGTGTACCAGGAGGAAAAAGTTTTTGCAGTTGCACAATGAAACATTTGTTATGAGAGGGTTGAGGAAAGTAAGATGGAAGAAAGAGAATTTGAAGGGAGGTGCAGTAAAAGGAGAGGCCTGTAGGGGAAAGAGGAGGCTGAAAACACGTATGGGGTGATGTAGTTAAGAAAGCAGTAAATACTGATAGAATAATAACAATAAGAAGATGGAGGCTGTGCTTTGATGCTTATAAGTGAGGAGAATAAACAAGAACTGGAGGATGCTGGTATGACTAAATGGACAACAAAATGAGGCATTTGAAGACATTAACGGTTGTGCTTCCTTACATCACACTTTGACAGAACAACCTGAAGGCACTAATTGCAGGGTTAATCAAATACACGGAATCATTGACATTATAACTCAAAATGAATGAGTATTCATTTGGAACATATCTGTAAGGCCAACAACTTTCTGGCAAGTTTCCAGGGGACAAAATCCCCATTTGTGCAGTGGAGAGGATGTGGTTGTAACAAGCGCAAGACAAGAAAACAAACACAAACATCAGAAAACCTAAAGCAACTGAGCAAGGGACTTCGATGACACAATTTAAGAGAGGAGTAGCAGTCACAGACAAGACTGAAAATATTTACTAAGAGCAAACGCCATGATGAGAAGGATATAAATACATAAAAACCAAATCTGTATATCTTCTGAAGGTGTTCAAAGGGCAAAGAGTATCAGAAGACTCACCGATTAAGTGACAACGCTAATACAACACAATATCTTGGCCGAAGACAGCACTAGATACATCTCCGGAATCTGACAAAAACATTTGCGTCTGTCATAACGTTAGAGGAAGTTTCTAAGAAACGACAAAAAGAGAGAGGCTCCTTGTAGCCTCTGTATGCAGACCTGGTGTCCATGTTAATATCAAGAAAGGCCTTAGAAAAACATCTGAAAGATGGGAGACTGGAAGAGATCAGAGCTGGAAATCAAAGCAAGTAAAACTAAGAATACAATGGCAGGCAGGAACCAAAGGAAAAGGTGTGGGCTGGACACTGACCAGGTGGATGCTGTATGCATGGTCTCGTAAACTGTCACATTGTGCATCAAAGAAACGTGAAAGCGCTCGGTACTGAACTTCTGCCTGTCATTTTCCTGTGGGATTCGCTTATACACTGAGGTCACGTGCATCTACTGTGATTTTTTAAGCACAAGAGCTAATATTTAAGACGTGGAGGCATGAAAAATTATATTCAGAGTCTGTCAACATCCCAATTGTTATAAGTATGGGCTCAGAAAAACCTACTCGAGTGGTGAAAGTTTTCTTAAGCATAGCAATTTGTTGATATTGACATTAAAAACACATTTGACTTCACATATCTTCACTGGAAACCCAATATTTTAATTAAAAACAAAAATATGTGGCACAGTTTTGGACCTGCACTGGTCAGCATAGGGGATTTAGAATGTCCCGAGGTCACTTTACTGGCTTAATCCTAAAGAACAGTTGCCCTCAAGCTGCCAATGTGATAGGACAGTATGGAAAGCCAAGATGGTAACTGCAGGACAAGGAAATATTTCATTCTGATAAGCAACAAGTCCGGTAACTGATGTTTCAAAGACCATTGCTGGAACAGCTGAAGCGACAAAACTTTTGGAAGTGTCTATTGGTTGAATTTCAAGTGTGAAGATGATGAAATCAGAAAATGCAATCCTGACAACAATTTACAACTGCTAGAAGGAAAATATATAATGAAATTGGTTGAAAAAATATTCTTGAAGACAGACCCATAAAAAGCATGAGTGCATGTAAGCATCCAAACATTATTATTATTATTCTTTTTCTGAAATACTTAAAGCCAATTCTGAAAAAGAAGAAATACAGCAAATAACAGGTCTCAGAAAAATTCACACAAAAGAAAGGAAAAGGAAAGACTTAAACGAATAAATAGAGAGATATGTAGACAGGTTTTGGAGAGCAGATGATGATGATTGAAAATCTCCAAAATACTGTTCGGTCACGTGACAGAGGAAAGTGGAGATATCAAGGTGACTGATACAAAAATGGGTGAAGCCCACACATGGGAATTCCAGCTAATAAGAAAGAGACTTTTTGATATGTAGCAAAGTCCATTAATTAAGAAAGACTATATTATAGCCAGCACTTGATTATTTTCTAGATATCTTTCGACTATCAGATTGGAAAATGAATTGTTTCCTAAAACCAAACCATTTACATCTAAGCTTTGTTTTGTTGCTCAAGCAAAATTGTGTGTTTTGCTAAGGGACTTTCCCTGCCATGTCTAACACTTCCTTCAAAGCTGTACCTGATTTCATTAAGCCAACATTCAACACACTGTCTTCAATTTATGTGAGATTTCATTACTTTGGAGCACTCGTAACCATGATAATGTAATCTAAATTACAATAAATAAATGTATTTTTTATGTGATTTACAATTCAGCAAATACAGAACCATATTTTTAAAATCTAATTTACAGTCGTACAAAAATGTCTTTTTGAAATACAATTAAAATGCAGTAAATACAGAAATGTATTTTTAAAATCTAATTCACAGCAAATACAAAAATATTTATAATCTACTGATATTTCAAGACTGGAGAACCAGTGACCTTAAAAATAACCATTGTATTTTTGAAACCATCAAAATATACCTAAAACTTCTTTAGAATTTTTCACCTATTATTTTTAGCATTACACCGAACATTTTTGGACTAACCATACAACGTTCAAATTCAGTAACTCAAGCACATAGTGATGAATACTGTATATGTACTTTGTTTCAGAAATCTAGTCATCATATACACTAAATTTACCGTTATACATGACATTTACAAACTGCAACTTCACAAAACCTCTCAAATGGCAATTTACTTTGTAAATCTATCTGGTTATTGTTTAAAGAAAACAAACCTCTTCATTTTCACTTGTGCCCTGACAAATTTAGTTAAGAGCAGACAAACCAAATGGTTACTTTAGCTTTGGGAAAGAGAAAATTTACTGATGGGTGCTGTCTCCACTGGAAGGTCCCTAATTTGTCCTCAATAAACCTCAGGATTTGTAATCCTTGCACACACACTGTGCAAAGCCTGATGATGTAAATATATGCCCCAAACACAAGCACAATTATGAGGAAGGCTAAAGATTGCAATACAGAATGTAACAAGCAAAGGTGACAAAACTAAGCAAAATACAAAATTAATCTAAAAGAATCCTAATTTACACCTCAGCTCCACAGATACCTTGGGGTTTGGCTTTTTGATAAGGAACAGAGTCTGTTCAGTAACAAAGAGACTACAATACAGCCTCCACCTGAATATTTTGTAGATACCTTACACTTAACAGCAATTCCAAAGTTCCTAAACCAGACTAACCTGTAATTTACGCTTACAGTAACATTAAATTTAAGACTTATGTACAAGTGTAACACGTCCAAAATTGTTATATTGCAAAAAATAATCAGAACAATGCTGGTGACGATAAGCACAGAAGTATAATATGTTGTGATGTCACTGTAATTCAGTGGTAATAAGTATGCCACCTACCTACAGGCCAAAAGGCACAGAATTACGGACAAATTTGCTCAACGCTACACCTCAACAAGAAGCAAAATGAATGAAGAAATGCATGAAAGGAAACGAAATTCACATCACAATACCCGAAAGGACATCAAAATAGCATAACCAACTCTAAAGACAAGAGAGAATGATGCCTTGAGTTCTGTGCCAGCAAACAGTTGGAATTGTTGTCTTCCTTTTTCAAGCCCTCATAAGATCGTGCAACTGGGAAACGTCTACACAAAAGAAGATTATTCAATGATTAACTGGTTCGTAAGAACAGTGACTATAAAGTAAAAGGACTTGAAACATGGAGACTAGAACATCGTAAAGAGAAAGCAAAAGAGAATGTTGTAAGTGGGACCAATAAAGATGAGGAAAAGCGAGGGTGTCAGAACAGAGCCCTGAAGAAAGCTGTGAGATATGGGGAAGGAAATCCAAGTGACAGATTCATGCCTGACAGCAGAGGCCGAGAACTTCTAGCTTGGTTTATTGGCTCCAAGGGCCTCAGGAATACTTTGCACAACATAAAAACACAATATCAAAAACAGAAGTAAAAGAATGTGTACTGCAGTTCCTTGCTATGATAGACAATGCATAATAAAAAAAAAACCCTGTGAGGTCCAGGGTTTAAAAAATAAACAGAAAGGAAATGGTAATGAAAATGTATATAAAACTGAGGCCGAAAGCCAAGCACTGGGACCTACGAGATACTTCAGCACTGCAAGGGAATTGAGAAGAACAAAAAGGATTGAAAGGTGTAACAGGAGGAAAATCTTTTACAGTTGCACTATGAAAGAACTGTCAGGAGAGGGTGGGAAATAAGATGGGAGAGGGAGAATATGAGTGAAGACACAGTACAAGGCATGAAAGGATGTTACAAAAACCCCGGTTCCTAACAATTTGATGTGGGCTAAGACAGGATGTATCCGATCATATAAGATTTGCCTAGCAGGAGAACTGACTGACATGTAGAGAAAACTAACAAAAGTGGCCTATTCTTGGGAGCAAAAAGAACCTCTTGTTGGAAAGAGTTTGTAAGAGATTGAAATAGAAAGGTGAGACAGCGACTTGCTCTTGCCTAGAAAGGTCTCACCTGTCACTAATGAATATCTAGCTAGTTCTAAGATCATCTGCTCTCACTGAACATTGCAGCATAAGTGAAAATAAGATAGTTGTGCAATGTACCTCAATACAAATATTGTACTGACCATTAAAATACAATACTGTAATATTCAATATTACAATCAAGACTCACGTGAATTATTAGTGTTTAACCCTTAATGGTTTGGCTAATTGTATATCATGTCAACCCCCAGGTTGGCCAATTTAAGAAAACAACACATCATTGGAAGGAGAAAGATATGCAAATGCATATGGTGTAAGAAAAAAAATTCTGACTATTTACAATCCTGTTTGGGGCCTCTTTTACAAGACACTCGCAAAAATATGTTAATTTTACCAAGTCATACATGGTTTTTCTAATAATTTATCTGATTGTATTTTGTAAAATTATAATGATGGCTCACACAATATCATAGCAGATAAGAACTAAAATCAGTAACAAATTCTGAGTGTATTTATTGTAAACTATTAATGAGATTTACTGAGATGGGGAGATGCACTAGCTTTTTGTGATGTATACATATTTTTTCTCATTTATCTTTGCAATTTTACAATTATAGCTGACATACTATCATAAAAGATAAGAACTAAAACCAACAGCAACCCCTGGGAATGTTTATTGTCAATCAAGTCTCAGGCCATACTGACCCCCGCCCCCTACCCCCCTCTGTCCTGTGCTGAGCCATTACAATTGCCATAAGTGATTTATCGACCAATGAAGTGATATGAACATCTTTCCTGCTAAATTTGTCAAAATTAATACTCGTAGGAGTTAGCCCACCCATTTCTCAAAACCTGTAATAGATCCTCACCCAATATTTTGTTCAGAAATAGAAACAATTATAAAAATTGGGTATATTCAACAGGTTCCTTAATCTTCTGCCACCTGTGCATGTGATTGATATTTGTGATGGATGGTTCCTGTCAAAATGTCACCTGGAAAGCAATGAACATACTTTAGTATTGAATATGTTTTGTGTGAAGGGTTTGCAATTTTATTTTTCAATAATAACTGTGGATGTGATTTGATTTCTAGAAACTATTAAACTCCTGTCTATAAGAAATTGATCAAAGTTACCAAGAAGGACAATACTCATGCAAGAAGGAGAATCTATAGACATAAAAATGCTGAATTGAGATATGTAAACAAAACAGTTTTAACCATAATTACTGTACCATTATTGCTAACAAGAAAATTGCCCGGTCTTAAGGTCTTAAAACTAGGTCTAAGACCTCCATTCAGGGAAGGAACACAAAACGGGAAGCATTGCTCCAGACGGATGTGGAGTAGAATCCTAAACACCCAGTCATTTTGGGAACCAGGTGCTAGGTGCTCACAAAAAATCTGGAGATTTCTGAAAGGAAAAATGTGGAATTAAAACTAAATTCACTAAACACAGGTAATCAAAGCAGAAAAAACTCATGAGACCTGAAATATTCAAGGGCAAAGCCACAGGTATGAACACCTTACTTGCCTCCCTTCCTAAATTGCCAGTTAGGAGAGTCAAAATAAATTACAGTAAGTGTGGACAACTGTCAAAACATACACAGTCAAGATTTGAGACAAAACTTCCCAGGAAAGAAGAGGTCCAATCTCGTCTGCTGACCACGCATTTGCTGACTGCCTTAAGAACAAAGATGTGGGCACCATCAGGAATGGACTGAGAGGCAACAAGTAACAGTCAAGATATTTATGTGTCAAGTGTAAAAGTTTTATCTCTTTAATCTAAATAGCTTCATATTCAGTTAAAACCCCTCACTTTTACTCAGTGATGAAAGGAAAATGGTATAAATGTTGTTTGATTGACATCTACAAAATGTACTTGAACTATTTCCTACATAACTTTTGTAGCACCTTACAGCTACGTTATACAGTCTTCAATTCAAACAATATCCTGAACAAAACTTACTCACTACAGCGTATGATTCAGATATCGTATAAAAGTTGAAACTTCTTTTCCCACTTACTATAATTTTAATACTATTCTGACAATGACAATGATTTTCAAGTCCTAAAAGTGTGTGTGTGTGTGTGTGTGTGTGTGTGTGTGTGTGTGTGTGTGTGTGTGTGTGTGTGTGTGTGTGTGTGTGTGTGTGTGTGTGTGTGTGTGTGTGTGTGTGTGTGTGTGTGTGTGTGTGTGTGTGTGTGTGTGTGTGTGTGTGTTTTGATATGAAGCACTGGCACAACACATCAAAAAAGCAATAACAATAGGCTACCCCTGATTTCATGAGAGCAACACCTCTCTCTCCACATTTCCACTGAGGAACGCTACACTAATGCACAAGAACAGAATTAAAGCACAGGTAAAGACTGGCTGCAATTAAAATCAAACATTTTTTACCACGGTGCAGAACAAATACAATCACTACCTGAATCCTGTAAACCCCAGACATTTAATTCTCATTCAGTAGTGTAATTTATATTTACAACTCATAAAAATGTGGAAAAAGCAAAAAAATCAATTCATTTGTCTGTAAAATCAAAACTGAGTTGGGTGAATGAACCTTTTTACAAACAGCACAATTTACAAACACACATCACCTACACATAAAAATCACAAACCAGAACCATTTGACATCATGACGACACTAAATATATTACAAAAATTATAGTAACAGAAACAAAAATGTTTCTCGGTGAGGAAATTCTCCATGAATTCCTCCACTCAGAACTAAACACCTTCAAGGAGGCTGTATCTAGCACGTATGAAGTAACTGAGGATTTAGGCATGAGCGTAAGGGCCTGCAATGTGTATGAGCATGCCATGTCCATCATATCTTAGCCAGGAAAGTCTCACCACTGAGGCCAGTCACATAACTAGATAACAAGAGTTAAATGTATGCTTAACACCCTTGGTGTGTAAAATACTGAATCTTACTGAAACTTAATATCAACCTTAGCATATTACTAAGCCACATAGCAATGGGCTACAATAGAGCCCTGAAGGTAATAGTGTACATAGCAAATGCACCACCAAGTGCATGACAACATATAAATTCTTGGAACCGCTGGATCAGATCAAATCAAAGAATAGCAAATGTAATCCTATATAATCTACCTTTGTTCATCAAATAAAGAAAAGGAAAACAAAGTTTCCTAATGTATGTGTATCTTACAAAACTGAACAGAAAGCAGGAAACTTTTCCCTCAAATCCAACCAAACTGTTCACATGATGCCACATAATCGATACACGTTATAATGCAGGCAGCTTTTTAAACCTGGGAGAGCTTATGACAACAGTAGAATCTTCTTCATCTTATGGAAAGTGATTTACAAAGAGATCTTATTGTATTTGCTCAGTTTAACTGGTCAAACACTATGACATTATTCCCAATAAAATGTTAAAGCAAAGGAAGTGAGCTAGCAAAAGTCACAAGAGGGTAAATCTTCGTATTCCTGCATGCAGCGAAAGAAAAGGAAAATGAATTAGTGTCAGAATATTGAGAGACTGAAGAAACAGCACTCCATTTGTACAGGTCTACCAACAGACTGATGTGGAGCAAATTTATTAGGCTACATGAACACATAGCCTGAAGATGAATGCAATGACAAGAAAAGCAGCTTTCACTAAACACAATCATCAAAAATACTTGACAACGATGGAAGTCCTACTGTGTCTCTCACAAGGTTGTCCAAAGTGGACCGTTTGCATTAATGAGGAGGGAATATCGAAGGTAAATGCAGCTCAAGAAGTTGAACAGCTACAAAAAAGCTGCTGGGCCTATGAAGGGATGCAGCAAAACATCTTCAGGAACGATACAGGAGGTACCCATCCGTGGGGAGAACTGGAAGAGATCATGGAAATTAAGCCACCATATTATTAAGTAAATCAACCAAACCACTCAGTAAAAATTCATTTCTCCCCAAGGCCTGGCCAGGAGTGAAGCCAAGAGAAACGGTTCAGCACAGGTGCTGACGTGAGTGGAGGAGTGGCTAGCTAAGCTGGTGGATCATAGGAAGGACAATTTGACGACAGAAAACTCTTCATAATATCTAGACAGACTGCAGAAAAACCCATGCTCAAGTACAGTACTGTACATTAGTAGTGCACAGAGTGCATAGCACTGAACATAAGGGATGGATTGCATACACACAAATGCAAAAGGAGCATAAAAGAAAGAAAGAAAGGGGCATAGGATAAAAATGGAAATGTCAAGAGAATAAGTTACAACAGTACCAAAGAGCCATGATAATTAGGTGATAATACTTATTACTACTGTGACTCTCATTGTGCTTGACATAAGGATCTGCTGTTGAAAAGCAGGTGTTCCATACAACTTCCCTCTAACTGTGGAACAACTATAAATTACTCGTTTGAAAGGATGTCAGCCCAATATTCTACTGATATCCCAGGAAGTTATACTGCCTCATACCAAATCCTTTATTTCTTACACTTAACGACTACAGAACAATCTTCCAAGCTGTGCCATGGATGCTGGTTGGTGCTACACAGTTTCTGAGATGCTCAAGTGCTACTTTGAAGAGGCAGATACTGTTATCCTCTTTTGCAACTGAATACCAACACTGATAAGCAAACTCCTGATGGACTACACAGAAGCAAATGTCAAAGGTCACTCTAAAACATACAGGGACACCACCAAAAAACAGCAGCAGGCCTTGACCATCAAGAAAACTCTTGATGGACTACACAGAAGCAAATGTCAAAAGTCACTCTAAAACATACAGGGACACCATCCAACAAAAAGCAGCTGCCTTTGGCCATCATCTAAAGCACAGAGTGTTTCTAAGACACTCATGCAAATGAACATTGCCTACGGCAACACATGAAACTGCAAGCTTTATACTTTTACAAAAATAATGTATGAGCTCTCAACAAATCCTAATATGAATCCATACCTCACTTCTATATAACTAATAACAATTCATCATTGTCATTCACAATACCTCACTATTCATCAAAGTTTACTATCACATTTCAGCATAATTTGCATAAAACTGGTACACTTGTTCCTACAGACTAAGAGGAATCACATTCTTCAATGAGAAGTACAAAACAGTGAAAGGCTGGAGAGATGGAAAAGGCAAAGAAAAGGCACAAAATAACACCTGCGAGAGGCTGAAGGAACACAAGGAATAAGGAACATTAATCAGGTCTAGGGTGCTACACACAAAAGACACTGCCGAAGGTGACCCTATTCAAAGTTGTAGGAGCTGACAGACTCAAGTTGAAGAGGTTATCACAGGTTGCCAACACTCTGTACAGCCTACAGAACTGATAACTATAATGCTTTGTGCATGTGTGATTCCAAGCTGCCTTTAATTGTTTCTGAAAACCTGAGGCGACTGTGATTGCTGACAAGATAGACCACTGATACAACTTACAGTACAACTGAAGTGAACGGAAACTGGCCAGTGCAACCACCTAACTCAACACAAAGACTTCCTTTCTCAACTGCCCTCTCCCAAGTCTCAACAACAAATGCAGATGCAATGCTTCTTCCTCCTTCCTCTTCACCTCCTCCTCCTCCTCCTCCTTTAACTACTACTACTTCTTCTTCCTCCAACCACACAGATGTATTGAATGTACAGTACTGTGAAGTGGCTGAGAGATTTAGTGTCCACATGCTAAAAAATATGACTATTATTATTATTCAAAAGATGAACCCTATTCATATGGAATACCCCCAGCACAAGGGCCAATGACTTGAAAATCAACCTTCTAAAGAATATTATGGTGTTCATAAGGAAGTAAGAGAAGTTAAAGGGAAATACAGAAAGAAGTTCTGGAGCTGAGAAGTTCTACAGTAAGGCACATTTGCTGCAGATTGGTACTGCTGTTTAGTGAATCTGGTTGCTCCTGGCAGGAAAAGGGGATCTGGGATCAATTCTGAATGTGAAAGATCTCTATTCAAATACAACTTACGAAAAAGTGACAAACAAGAGACCATCCATTGATGGTCAAAGTCATGACTGCTAAAGTTAGGAGACGGAAACCTACCATCACGAACCACTCTATCTAAAAGAGATAAATCACTGGTAGAAGCAGACATCCATACTGGAGAACAGTATTCTAGTAAAAGGAAGCACAAATGACCTGTAACAGGTTGCACTGATTCTATCACTGTTATAAATATAAGAGGCTTTACGAACAATACCTAACCTTTGGGCAGCATTTGCTGAAACTTTCATTAGACGTTTCTTAAAAGTAAGATGTGACTCAAAAGTCACACCTAGAATAGTTAAAGCTATAGACTCTTTCAGCAAAGTCCCATCAACCTGAAGGGGAGGATGGCATGGAAAATGCAATCTGCTAATCAGTAGTGTTGTCGTTTTACTGGAGTTCAGCCTCGTACCCCACCAACTACCCCATTCATTGATCCAGTCCATGTCCCGACTGAGGCTAAGAACAGCTTCATTTCTGATGAGGGGAGACTTTACTTCTCCGAAAAGTGTTCCATCACTGGCATGCAAAATCTTGTTTTCCAGGCTAACAACCATATCGTCTGTATACACCAAAAATAATAGTGGACCATGAACACTACCCTGTGGAACTCCAGGCACAGTAAGTCTTAGTCTTGGTTCACTGAAGATCCCTTCAACAACAACTTGCTGCTGCTGCCTACCTATTAGGAAATCATGAAGTAATCTTAAAACATATCCACCCACTCCATATGATTTACACTACAATCTATTTGAATCAATCACTCTGCACCCAAAACCCTTATCAAGGTTTTCTTGCAAATGGGATGTCAAGTCTAAAAGGGTATCACAAGTACATAACTGCTTTCTATATGCATACTGACTATCTGCTAACAATCCTTTAGATTCCACATACTTACAGAGTGGCTTAGCAATAAGTTTTTCTGCAACTCTGGAGAGCATGGAAAGAACAGAATTATTGGCCAGTAGTTACTGCAGTCTGCAGATATGCCACTCTTTGGAACAGGCACTGTATTACTAAGCTTGGTCTCATCCCCCAAAAATATTGTGTCGACATAAAAATCTGTAGACTCCACTAATCTTGGAAAACAACACAATAGGAACTTTTTTAAAAAACAAAGGCAAGAAACCATCAGGATCTCCTCTGCCCCAGCTATCAAGATTATCCAGAATTTTCTTAACATCCCTGGAGCAGAAAGTACATTTTGTAAGAAGAGGTTCAGGATGACAAGTGTCAGGGAGAGGGACATCCTCAGCTGATTGCTTAGCTTCACAAGTTTGATGAAGCAGTTCAGCCTTTTCCCTAGGCCCAGTAACCAATCTACCATTATCTGTTAGTAGTGGTGGAATGGAAGACGAGCCCGACCCAAAGATAGATGATGCCAATTTGGTTAACCACAGTTGAGGCTGAGTAATTCCTTCAAGTTTCCTCTTCAAGGAATTATTGTAATTTCTCTCGGCTGTATGGTAAGTTCTATTCACAGCACGGTGAGACTAAACAAAAACAGTATAACTTTCATTTGAATGATTTCGTCTCCAATGTGTTGAATATGGTCTGTCTGTCATGATAAGCTTGTCTACATGTATCTCAAACCATGGCTGGTCATTTGTCCTGAATTTGCTGACCTTTCTAGGGACGTACCTTATTAAAATAGCTATCAGCATTTCATTTAACTTCTTCTTGGGATCAGAATCTAATATAGCATCTGAAATAATAAGTTCCTGACAAGCTTTAATAATGCGATCCCAATTGGCTCTAGATTTCAGCCAGACCTTTTTTCCAATGGGGGCATTAGGAATGTACTGATCGACAGATATGTCCATCTCGATGGTGCAATGATCACAAGCGCCTATACATTCACAGACTTTGGACTTGACAATAGCTGGACCATCTGTGAATACGAGATGTATTACCAGAAATATAATGACTGAAGCCTCCAAAATGGAGATACTTCAGCTTTTGATCAGAGCAGAAGAGAAACAATACTGTAGGAAAGTACCACTTCTGGAAATAGGATTGAGACCAATAGGACAGCTTAAAGGACCAAAAGGAGAAAAGGCGTGGCTGAAGACCTGCACTTTAATATTCAACCTATCCCACAGCAAAGTCATTTTCATGAATTCCTAGCCTAGGCTGACCTGTGCATAACATTTATCATGTCAATTATTATTTTTATTACTGTCATTATTATTCAGAAGCTGACAAACCCATATTCAAACAGAACAAGCCCAAAGGGGCCACTGACTTGAAATTCAAGAAGCTTCCAAAGAATATTATTTGAAAGAAGTAACAGAAGGTAATAGGAAATAAAGAAAGAAGAGATCAGTTATTAGTAAGGAAAAATAATAACGTTATAAATAAATAGATAAAAATGTAAGAAAGTTATTAAAATGCATGTAACCACTTTATCACCACCAACCTCCAAAGGTGGCATAAAAAAGACACAGGATGGTAATGTACCTCATGTGAAAATAAGTCTCCTAACCTTGGATCTCATGGTGCAATGCTATCGTGTCTACAAATATCAAAATACAATTATAATATGAAAAACCTAAAAGGGAGAGATAGAGAGAGGCAAAGCACAGAAAGCTCCTCAGATCTGTGGACGTCAAAATCTTGATCGCTCGTGCACTCTCTCTCTTCATTCCTGGATATCAAAGCAAGTCCAAACTAACACTTCTTCCATTTATCCAGATCTTTGTTTCTTTAAATCTTCAGCTAAAGAAAACCCTGACGAACAGAGTCAACAGACTATAATAAACTCAAGAGGGCTTCAAAGAGAAATCGGCCTGCACAGAGAGAGAGAGAGAGAGAGAGAGAGAGAGAGAGAGAGAGAGAGAGAGAGAGAGAGAGAGAGAGAGAGAGAGAGATATCAGTAGCAGCAGGCAGCACAAATGAATCTGCTCATAACTTATATATTTTGAGACCAGAAGACTCCATAACTGCCCTAGGCAAGCTGTTCTCCATTTTAGTTGTTGCCAAGATAAAAACCCATTTACGAAAACAAAACCAAGAACGTAATAAACCAATAAAATGTTTAGGAGGCAGTTTAATCAGCAATCACAAAAAGTAAGTCAACTGTCAGAAATAGTACCCTGTTACAAACTTGAAGAAAAACTTTCAGCTACTTTAATATCTGTATTATACTTTTCAAGTTTTGTATGATGTATGCTAAACTTGGAATCTGTATATAGAAAGAAAAATTTCACCTTAATTAGCCACTGAGACATTTTAAATCAAATTCTTTTTTGAGAAGGCAAGAGTACACTTCAAAACACAGTGTTATTTTAGAAGTCTCCCTTCAGAGGATCTTGTGTAATTGGAGCCTCAAAAATTCCAGCAAAGATGCAATGCATGGCTACCCTAAAGCAATATTTCTATTTGAATAATCTACTTCTATTTTTCTCCACATATTCATCTATTTTTTCTTTTCTAATAACTAGTCTTCCTGTATTTCTTATTCATTTCTGTAAATTCTTTCAAATGAACACTGTAATATTCTTTGGAAGCTTCTTGAATTTCAAGTCAGTGGCCCCTGTGGTGTCATCTTCTGAATAATAATAATAATAATAATAATAATAATAATAATAATAATAATAATAATAATAATAATACCTGTACTCACTCTGCAATAGGCCAGGTTCATTGCTCTAATATATGCTATAATGGGACCCAAGATGGACATATGCTATAGTTCACACTTCTACATTCCTGTACCTGTAGCCGTAACAGTCAAAAAGCTGGTGTGGGATATCATCTGAAATGGAAAAGTAGATCATCTCAGTCATCTTCAAATGAAAAATGGAGTTATCTTACAAATCAACATCACAGAATCAAGATAATGGATTATTCTTAAAATAAAACATAACAGAATGAAGATGTCGATTCCTATTTTCATCTGAAACTAATTCCTAAGGAAGCAGTGATGTGCAAATCAATAAATTAGTTTACGAGACCATGAACTCACTGTATGAGACTCATATGGCCTGCCCAAGGAATTCGAAATGAGAATGAGTGTTGAAAATAGGAGCTGGGTAAAGCTGAAGTTGGAATGGAAAGGAATATAAAATTTAGGCCAAAGGCCAAGTGATGGAACTTCTGATGAGGTCATTCAGTGCTGAAATGGAAACTGGGAGGAAGAGAAAGGTCTGAGAGGAGTAACAAGAAGACAACCTTTTGCAGTTGCACTATGAAACAATTGTCAGGAAGGTTGAGGAAAGTAAAATGTTGCGGAGAGAATATGAAGGGAGATGCAGCCAAAGGAAGGAGTTAAGGGGTTATAGCAGCTAGGGGCCATGGGAGGGACGCTGCAAAGAGCCTCTAAAGGCAATTGCTTCCAAACATTCAAAACAAAAACCAGACTAGTTCCAATATGCAATCCGCTCAGTAATGCTTCATGCCACAATTAAGTGTCATAGTTACCTAATGAACTGGACCAAATATAAGACATTTTAATACCCACTAAATTGTAGTTGCTTTCTATCAAACAAAATGCAAGCACCCAATCAATAGTTTGTATACGTCAATCAACTGCATAAGCCAAGGCCATGAATCAACAACCTAACCTAACCAAACTGTTGAGGCAAGTTACAAATACACAGGTAATAACTCATTCGCTAAGCTAATTTGGTTAGGTAATCATTCTTTTTCCCTGGGTAGTTAGGTCAGGTAATAAATGTTTCCTTGGCTAATTAGGTTAGGTAATCATTCTTTTTCCTTGGGTAGTTAGGTCAGGTAACAATGTTTCCTTGGCTAATTAGGTTAGGTAATCATTCTTTTTCCTTGGGTAGTTAGGTCAGGTAACAATGTTTCCTTGGCTAATTAGGTTAGGTAATCATTCTTTTTCCTTGGGTAGTTAGGTCAGGTAACAATGTTTCCTTGGCTAATTAGGTTAGGTAAGGACATTTTTGGCTGATTAGCCTAATTCAATAAAACCAATATTTTCGCAAATTTAACAAACCCCGGTGCACTGAAGGCATTACTTAAGGTTCTTTGCAGCATTCCCTAGGCCCCTAGCTGTAACCCCTTTCGTTCCTTTTACTGTACCTCCATTCGTATTCCCTTTCTTCCACCTTACTTTCCTCAACCCTCTTCTAACTGTTGTTTCATCATGCAACTGCTTTGAGGTTTTTCTCCTTGTTACACCTTTCAAACCTTTTATACTGTCAATTTCGGTTTCAGTGCCAAATGACCTCACAGGTCCCAGTGCTTGGACTAAATTCTAGTATATTCAGTTAAATCCACAATTTTAACAAAGCAAAAAGTATATTATTAAAGTACATTAAAGTAATACTGCCATATTGTGACATCACACTAATGATCTGGCCTCGTGAAGAGTTAGGTTAATGTCAAGGAGATGGCTGGCTGCACATAGGCTAGATATCATTGACATTTATTAATATCATTTTTAGAAGGAAGAATATAATAAAAAGGATGAATATAATAAAAAAAAGGTGCATATATAAAGCAGGAGAGGTGGAACCATCTGAGAAATTTCCTGAGATAGTTTGAGATGTTTGCCATCTGTTGCTGACGGCCCCATGAACTCCATTGCTCATTATTCCTCTTTTCCTTTCACTGTCCTCATCATTATTCTCATTTGGATCACAGTGAATGGTGTAGCCTATATAATAAACAATAATATTATTATAATATTACCCACCACAGAATGAAGACGTACGAGAAAATAGCAAATATTACCAACGACAGAATGAAGAAGCACTGTTCAATGACAGCTATCACGAAAAAGATTGTTTACATCCTGTCACTCTGGTAAGGCTAAAGTATCAACCAATGAGAACGCAGCTTTAAAATCTGCCACATTCTCATTGGCTGAATGATGTCCAGTAGCCACGTCCTCCAGATGAAACGAATACATCCGGGAGTGTTAGTTTATATACAGTAACTTAAGTCCTCAGACAGTTAATTACTAAGAGAGCAATCTGATACCAGATATGAGGAATATACACCAGACATGCAGAATAAATCTGCAACACATCTAGTGAATGAACTAAACAATGCAATACAAGGTCTGAAGTTCAGTCTAGGAAGACAACTTATTCACTAGAAAGGAACTAATGATTCTTGGAGTTGAAAATCACAAAAACCTAACCAAAGACCTCTCAGTGGTTTTTATGATACTGTGTTCTCAGGAAAATGTGTCACAAATATTTTAAAAACTGGGAGCTCCTCAGATCAATGCTTGAAGACCAGGTGTCCCTGATTTCAACACCATATGCCTGAGTTTGAACCCAGACCACTAAGATCAACACTTGAAAACCAGAGCCTCAAAAAAGCTGTTAGGCCCTTGAAGGGATGGTTTAAAACATGTTAGGTACTATCGAGTTAAGTCGTGCAAGGAAGTAACTATGCAGGAGGTACCCCATTGTGCAGAGAACTGGAAGAGATTATGGGAATTACATCAATTACAGCATTTCTTTCTTTAAATCTCCAGCTAAAAACCCTTACAGACAGAGGCAACAGACTATAATGAACCAAACAGGGCTCCAAAATGACCCTCTTTGTAGCAGCAGCCTACCTACTGTTCTGTTACGAAATGCTTTAACCAGAAACACTGCTGGTTCACTTGACTCTCATAGGGGCTGGCCAGCAGTTAAGCCAAGTGGAAGGGTTCAGTTTTGGTACTGACCTGAACAGAAGGGTGGCTAGCAGAGAAACAGAAGAGTTGAAAGTACATGGAACATCATTGGTTTGTAAAATCCTTGCCAGTTACTGAGGCTTTCATCTAATATTAGTAAATTAGGAATATATATTGGAACATAAAATTTAGGTAAAAGGCCAAGTGCTGAGACCTTGGTGGGAAATTGAGAGTAACAAGGTTTTAAAAGGTGTAACAGAAGGAAAACCTCACAGTTGCACTATGAAACAATTGCTAGGAGAGGAAGGAAGGTAAGATGGCGGAAAAATAAAATGAACAGAGGTACATTACAAGGACTGACACAGGTTGCAGCTAGGGACTGAAAGGATGCTGCAAAGAACCAGAAGTAATGCCTACAGTGCACCTCCTGAGGTGCACTGATGCCACTACCCCCTACAGGGTTAGCAGACCCGGGGACATAACAATGGGATACAATAGAGCCCTGAAGACAGCAGCTTAAATAGCAAATACACCAACTGCATGGCAATGATAAAAAACTGATCCACTGTGCAGCAGCAGCAGCAGCAGCAATGAAAACAAATAATATCTCGGAACCACAAGATCAGACCAAATCAAAGAATAGCAGATGCCGTCCTATACAAGACGTCTTTGGTCATCAAATAAAGAAAAGGAAAACAATTTTTTGACATGTAAGTATCTTACAAAACCCTGGACAAAAGCAGGAAACTCCCCCCTCAAATTCATTCAAACTACTCATATGATGCATAATACACAGAGTTTTTTTTAACCTGGGATAGCTTAAGACAGAAGTACAAATCTATTGTAACTTGTAGACAGTGATATACAAAGGTATCTTACTGTATCTGCTCAATTTAACAAGCCAGACACAATGATCTTAGTTCCAATAACATGTTAAAGCAAAGGAAGTGAGCTGGGAGGTGATACAAGAGAGTAAATGGAGGTGATACAAGAGAGGAAATCATTGTTTTCTTGTTCACAGTGGAAGGAGGAAGAGGAAACAGAATTAGTGTCAGAATATCAAGAGATTGAACAGAGAGTATACAATTTAGGCCAGAGGCCAAGCACTGGGATTTATGAGGTCACTTAGCGCTGTAAGGGAAATTGATACTAAATAAATTTTAAAGGTGTAACAGGAGGAAGACTCACAGTTGCACTGTGAAAATTTTGTTAGAAGAGGGTGGAAAATAACATGGAAGAAAGAGAATATGAATGGAAGTCCAGTAAAAGGAATGAAACGTATTGCAGCTAGGGGCTGAAGGGACATTGCAAAGTCACTCAGTTCTGTAAGGGAAACTGAGAGTAAAAAGATTTAAAGGTGTAACATGAGGAAAACTTGCAAAAATTGTTAGAAGAGGGTGGAAAGCAAGATGGAAGAAAGAGAATATGAATGGAAGTACAGTAAAAGGAATGAAAAAGGTTGCAGCTAGGGACCGAAGGAACTCAAAGAACCTTTAGTAATGCCTACAGTGCACCCTTTGAAGTGCACTGACGGCACTAACCCCCTACAGGTATCAAGAGAGTGGAGAAACCTCACTGGATTTGTACAGTGATGGAATATAGAGCTTAGACCAAAGGCTACGCCTTGGGGCCTATGAGGTCATTCAGTGTTGAAAGAAAAACAGAGTAAAAGGTTACAAGGGTGTAACAGGAAGGAAACCTTTTGCAGTTGCACTATGAAATAATCATTAGCAGAAGGTGGATAGCAAGATGAAAAAGAGAATACCAATGGAAGTACAGTAAAATGAAAGAGTTTCCAGCTAGAGGCCGAAGGGATGCTGCAAAGAACCTTCAGTACTGCCTACAGTGCACCCCGTGAGGTGCACTGACAGCACTACCACCCTACGGGAAGATGTACGGGTATACTGAAACAATGATGGGCAGTCAACCTCTCAGGCTGAATGAACATACAGAGCAAAGGAGAATGCACAGGCAAACAAAGAAAACTTTCCCTAAAGATTCTCGTCATCAAATATGATATTTTAATGATAAAGTTTGTTCATACTTACCTGGCAGATATATATATAGCTGTATTTCTACGATATCCGACATTATTTCAAAACTTGCGGCACACGCAGTGTGGCCAGGTGGTTAGTACTCATTCCCGCCGCTGGGAGGCGGGAATCAGGAACCATTCCCATTTTCTATTCAGATTTTCTAGTGCCACTGTCTCAAGAGGGAAGGCGGGTGGGCACTAAAAGTATATATATCTGCCAGGTAAGTATGAACAAACTTTATTTTATCATTAAAATATCATTTTGTTCATGACACTTACCTGCCAGATATACATATAGCTGAATCCCACCGTTGGAGGTGGGAAGAGACAGAATAGGATTTAGGAAACAAAGAAATGTAGGCGATTGACACCTTGGTTCCTTACCTGTTAGCATAGCTGACTTCGAGGTTACTGTCACCCAAGCCTGCTTCTGCTTTTCTAGAGTCTTCAGCAAGGTAGGGACCTATAAAGCTGGAGAGATCTAGATGACCTGTCCACGGGGGCGTGACCACAATAGGACTAGATCATGCGACCATACAGAGAGGGAAAAGGAGCAACGACCAACCACCTGACCGGCCTATCTAAGGCAATGAACCTAACATAGGCTAAAAAATTGGGACGTCCATCTCAATGGCCACCCAACAACCAAAAACACAACAACAAGATGAAAAAATACTACCTAACCCCTAAAGGATAGGATGAGTATTGCCCTCTTCTCCCAACATCGTGTCTGCGGAAACGCATGGTCCCAGCGAAGAGCAGTCTTCAAATGTTGTCTTCACATCCTGCAAGTAATGCGAAGCGAACACTAAATTACTTCGCCAGAAGGTGACACCAAGAATATCATTAAGGGACATATTCTTTTGGAAAGCCACCGAAGTCGCGATGGCTCTTACTTCATGAGCCTTTACTTTCAGAAGTCTCATGTCACCTTCTAGGCAGGAGGAATGAGCCTCTCTAATAGTGCTTCTTAAAAAGAATGCTAAGGCATTCTTAGACATAGGAAGATCAGGTCTCTTTACCGAACACCACAGACTGTCCGATGAGCCTCTAGTCTCCTTGGTCTTGGCTAAGTAGAACTTGAGAGCCCTGACAGGACACAGGACTCTTTCTGACTCTTGCCCAAGCATCTCCGTCAAACCTTTGATTTCAAAAGACTTGGGCCAAGGGTTTGAAGGATTTTCGTTCTTAGCTAAGAACAAAGGATTTAGGGAGCATACAGCATTTGGACCCCTAAAGCCAATATGTTTGCTAATGGCTTGCACTTCACTAATCCTCTTAGCTGTCGCCAGAGCCGTTAGGAAGACAGCCTTCCTAGTCATGTTCTTGAGGGAAGCCGAAGACAGAGGTTCGAAAGCACTTGACATAAGGAACTTCTGGACAACATCCAGATTCCAAGAAGGTGTCCTGAGTTGCGGAAGTTTGACAGTCTCGAAGGATCTCAGGAGATCGTGAAGATCCTTGTTGTCGGACAAGTTCAGGCCTCTATGTCTAAAGACTGCCGACAGCATACTCCTATAGCCCTTAATAGTTGAGACTGCCAGTTTATTCTTTGCCTGAGATGAAACAGGAAGTCAGCTATTTGTGGTACAGAGGTCGTGGTCGAGGAAATTCCGTTGCTCCTGCACCATTTCCTAAAAACAGCCCACTTGTACTGATAGACCGCATTCGAAGAAGGTCTCCTGGCACTGGCGATAGCCTTTGCCACTGCTCTCGAAAATCCTCTTGCTCTTGCCAGCTTTGTGATAGTCTGAACGCAGTCAGACTCAGAGCGGGGAGGTTTTTGTGGAACCTTTCGAAATGCGGCTGCCTGAGAAGGTCCACCCTCAGTGGAAGCGTCCTTGGAAAGTCCACCAGGAAGGCCAAGGTCTCTGGGAACCAATCCGCTGCCGGCCAGAAGGGGGCTATTAAAGTCATCCTTGTTCCTTCCGACGTTGCAAGTTTCCTTATCACTTCTCCCAGAGTCTTGAAGGGAGGGAAAGCGTAAAGGTCGAGGCCTTTCCAGTCCCAGAGGAGGGCGTCTATAGCTATTGCTCTTGGGTCTAGGACAGGAGAGCAATAAAGAGGGAGTCTTGTCGTCCTGGACGTGGCAAAGAGGTCCACTAGAGGACGTCCCCATAACCTCCACAGTTCTAAACATACCTCCTCGTGAAGGGTCCACTCGGTCGGTAGGAGCTGATGTTGCCGACTGAAAAGGTCCGCTCGGATATTCTCCACACCCGCAATGAACCTTGTGAGGATCGTGACCCCCCGTGCATGAGTCCAGAGCAGGATCTCCCTCGCTAGGATGAACAGGGAACGGGATCGAGTACCCCCCTGTTTTTTGAGGTAAGCTAGAGCTGTGGTATTGTCCGAATTTACTTGGACAATTCGGCCTGAAACTCGGTCTTCGAAGAATTGAAGGGCCAGCAGGATAGCCCCCAATTCTTTGAGATTTATGTGCCAGGACACCTGTTCCCCTCTCCAGGTGCCTGACACTTCCTCCCATCCTAGTGTTGCTCCCCATCCTTCCCTGGACGCGTCGGAAAACAACACTAGGTCGGGGCTCTGAAGACGAAGAGAAACCCCTTCTGCAAGTTTTAAGGGGTCGAGCCACCACCTCAGGTGATCCTTGACTAATGGAGAGATCTTCAATGTCTCTTCCAGATCCTCCTTGTCCATCCAGTTCTCCGCCATGAAAAACTGGAGCGGTCTGAGATGAAGCCTTCCCAGGGAAACAAACTTCTCCAGCGAGGAAATGGTCCCCAGCAAACTCATCCATTCCCTCACCGAGCATGTTTCCTTCCCTAGGAAGGACGAAACTTTTTCTAAGCAGAGCAGCTGACGTTCTCGGGATGGAAAAGCTCGAAAAGCCACTGAATCCATCTGAATCCCCAGATAGACGATGGACTGCGTCGGGATCAGATGGGACTTTTCTTGGTTCACAAGAAGTCCCAGGGACTTCGTCAAATTCAGCGTCAAAGTCAGGTCCTCCAGACACTTCCCCCGAGAAGAGGCTCGGATGAGCCAATCGTCCAGGTAGAACGAAACACGAACACCCGCCAGGTGAAGCCACCTCGCGACATTTTTCATGATCACCGTGAAGATCATGGGAGCAGTGCACAAACCGAAGCAGAGAGCTCTGAACTGGAAGACTCGTCCCCCCAGCACAAACCTCTGGTACTTCCTTGACTGAGGATGTATGGGAGCATGGAAGTACGTGTCCTGTAAGTCCAGAGAGACCATCCAATCTCCTGGCCTTAAAGCCCCGAGAACCGACTGGGGCGTTTCCATCTTGAATTTTTCTTTGAAAATAAAGCGATTCAAGATGCTTACATCCAAGACCGGTCTCCATTCTCCCGACTGTTTCGGGACTAAGAATAGTCTGTTGTAGAACTCCGGAGAATCCAATTTCAGAACTTGTTCCACGGCTCTCTTCTCTATAAACTGCTCCAGGAGGTCTAAAAGAATCTGTTGCTTCTCTCGGTGGTAAGAAGGTGACAGATCCCTGGGCGACGTGCAAAGGGGTGGCAACACGAGAAAGGGGATCTTGTAACCCTTCTCTAGAACACTTAGAGACCAGGAATCCGCCCCTTTCGTTCTCCAGGCTCCCGCAAAATAAAGAAGCCTGGCTCCTACTGGTGTCTCGAGGCGTAAGGAGTCACTTTTTTCCCCTAGGTTTTGAGGGAGCCGCTCCTCTGGTGAAACCTCTTCCTCGCGGAGACGATCTAGAGGAAGAAGTTCCTCCGCGAAAGGGCTTCTTCTTCCTGGCGGACAAAACTGAAGCTGAAGAAGAAGGAGCTGAAGGATGTCTCGAAGAATGTGCCAGAAGATCTTGCGTGGCCTTCTCCTTAAGACTCGAAGAGATGTCCCGAATCAAAGACTGGGGGAAAAGATGGTTGGACAAAGGGGCGAACAATAACTCTGCCCTTTGGGAAGGAGAGACAGATTTAGATGTGAAGTCGCAAAACAAGGCCCTCTTCTTTAAGAGGCCCG
Organism: Macrobrachium rosenbergii; assembly: GCA_039081455.1. Taxonomy (NCBI): domain Eukaryota; kingdom Metazoa; phylum Arthropoda; class Malacostraca; order Decapoda; family Palaemonidae; genus Macrobrachium; species Macrobrachium rosenbergii. Next base: position 70,673 of record JANJGK010003504.1, read on the forward strand.
TACCAAAATGAGAAGGCAGTTCTTCTGATCCATCCCTGACTGCCTTGTCCATACAGTTAAGGACACTAGAGAGCTCCCCCAGGCTGATTGAATCGGAACTCCTAAGCTTAAGGTCTAAAGCTCCCAAGCACCAGTCCAAAAAATTAAACACCTCCATGGTGCGGAAGAGTCCCTCGAGATGATGATCTGTCTCTGACAAAGTCCAAGAAACCTTAGCAGTAGACAGATGGGACCTTCTGGGAGCGTCGACAAGGCTGGTGAAATCCCCTTGAGAAGAAGAAGGAACTCTAGGACTGATATCCTCTCCTGTCTCATACCACAAACCAGCCTTGCCACAAAGCTTAGACGGAGGCACTGCAAAAGAGGTCTTGCCATGGGACTTCCGTTCCTCCATCCAAGCGTTGACTTTCTTAAAAGCCCTCTTGGTAGCCAACGAAGAAGTCATCTTCATAAACCCTGGAGCTCTCCTCGCTTTGGAAGAAGCTAACTGTGAAGGAGGAGAGAGAGGAGCCGAGGGTTTAAACTTATCTCCGAACAAGTCTTTAAGAAGTCCGGTTAACACTTGATAATCGGAAGTAGAGGAAGCAGACGAGGGCTCGACGTCAGCAGGATCCGAGTCGCCAGAAACCTCTCCCACAACAGCCGGAGAAACAACCGAGTCACCCAACACTTTAGGGGAACGAAGGCCTTGAGGTCCGATACGAAGAAGGGAGCTTCTTTTCCCAGACGAAAGAGAATGCTCTGTAACGTCCTGAAGAGCGTCCATCCGGGCATCCAACCCAAAGTCCAGAAGAGCGTCCTGCCCAGAAGCGTCCTGAAGAGCGGCAACCGAAGCGTCCTGGGAAGCAGCTCGCGAAGCGTCACGTTGACGAGCGTCACGACGGGGAACTCATGAACTAAGAGGGCGACAAGGCGACGAAGCAGGAGACGGAGACGAAGAAAAAGGAGCAGGAGAGGGAGACTTCCTGGACTTCTTGACGGGCAAATTTAAGTCCTTGCGACAACGAGGCGCTGCGTCCCTCTCAGCAATAAGAGAAGACAACTGCCGCTGCATCTCCAACAAAATCTTCTTAGACGGAGAAGAATCAAGTCTGGGGGGAGAGATAATCCTACGGGAAGACGAGGGGCGAGGGGACGCCTTCTTCTTCCTCACAGGAGCTAAAAAGGTTCTCTCCTTAGAGCGACTGGGGCGCTCACAAACGTCCTCATCAGACGACGTCCTAGTCCTCTTCTGCGGTGGGAAAGCTTCATGATACCCAACAGACGAAGAAGACTGACGAGAAGCGTCCTCTTGAACGAAGCTCCTCTTCAGAGGACGAGAGTCCTTCTGAGAGCTCCACCCCTTACGAGGGGAGGACGCCTCGGAAGATGAAAAGCAGTCCTTGAGAATACGTGCCGAAGCACGATCCCTGGCAGCCTGGGAAGTGACAACAGGACCTGCCGAAGGGACGTCAGACCGGTGGGAAGCCCCCGTAACCTTCTTGCGGCTTTCGACATGCCTTCTCCCTGAGTCCTGGGAGTCTGACAGCGGTCCAGGCCTAGAAGCATTATGGGGCTGATCTGACGCCCCCTCCACAACACTGGGGGGAGCACTGCACTTCACAACACTTTGAAGAGATGTCACTTTATTTTCGAGCGCACGGATGGAGTTCATGATCTCCGCCAGGGCCAAACCCTCCGCAGACACAACATCAGGGCCCGAAGGCAAAACCACAGGGACAGGTGCAACATTATCTACTTTAGGATTATCAGGAGAGGAAATAACCTGGCTCTTGCACACACTCCTGGAGGAGGACCTCCTGACCCTGTCACGCTCCAACTTGCGAACATACGAATCATACGACTTCCAGCTCGCATCAGACAAAGGTTCACACTCCTTACATCGATCATCTATCAGACAAACATGCCCCCTACACCTCAAGCAAACCGAGTGAGGGTCTACCGAAGCTTTCGGTAGCCTCACCTTACAATCACTCATGCAACATACACGAAAACTAGCAGAACTAGATCCAGACATATTTAAAGAGCAGTCATAAGCAAAATCAAAAACAGTCCAGAAAAAAGCGTGTGCCAATCCACAGTCCAAGGTCCAATACCAAAAGTCAAGAGAATACTTAAGTGGAAACCAGCAAGTAACGAAATCCAGAGACGGAGGAACTGACAACAGGTGTTGACAGTACCGGCGACAGAGAAAATCTGAATAGAAAATGGGAATGGTTCCCGATTCCTGCCTCCCAGCGGCGGGAATGAGTACTAACCACCTGGCCACACTGCGTGTGCCGCGAGTTTTGAAATTCTGTCGGATTTCGGAGAAATACAGCTATATATATATCTGGCAGGTAAGTGTCATGAACAAAAAGACTATTACTGTATATCCAAACATTGCCAGTTCCAAACCTTGCACTTTTAAAAGATAAGAAATTAAGTGTCTATATTTAACAAAGCACAGCCATCTTCTGAAATGTTAATTCAAGAGTTTACAAGCCTATATAACTGCTAACTTAATATTTTCTATTGAAATTACCTCATATATATCACAGGAGAGGCTACAGTTTCTAAGAAGACTTACCTTGAATTGCAGTCCAGCAAACCTCATGTCAAACGGGGACTCAAATATTTTTCATCTGCATTTCAGTCCAGCAAACTTCACGCCAAAATGGAACTTCTATATTGCATTAGTTTCATCCTGAAATAAAAAGTGGTCCTTCAGTAATGCATTCAAAAGGTCAAAGGTCGTTCTTTTATAATCTTAGCCTATCTCTCATGTCAGTACAAGTGCCCTGTGCATTATGACTGATTCAGTAACGATGTGGAAAGCACTACAGAAGTCAGGCCTGTCTCCAATTCACCATAATTATTCTGCATATCAAAATTGTCCGATAACAATGTAGTCCTGACAAATTCACCACAAATGCAGTAATCACGAATCTACAATGCAGTTCAGGAGCTCCAATCTCACAACAAAATTCTCTGATAAAGCTCAACTTTGAAGAGCAGGAAAGTCAAGGTTTGATTGACACGGACAGAACAAACAAAGCATTGGAGATTACGATTACCACGTTACAAAGACGCCTAAGGCTAATACTTCATACTGGAGATGGTAGGGACAGAGAAAACCCAGTATTAATTTCTCTGGAAAGTCATAGTTAACACAGTCAAACATTTTTTCCCTGAGTTTGCAGATATAAACTGTTCAAGGGCATACCATACACTTTAGCAGTACTACAGTATTTGCAAATTTGACTTACTCCTAAGACCCTCACCCTCTGGCATTCTGAATCTGTGAACTTGCATACTGCAACATTAATTCTAAATAAGTACTACATTCTAACCATGCAAATATAGCTGATATATTTTGGGTTGTGGCAGAGCCCACCATAAGGTTTTAACTTGCCAGAGTCAACAGAGGAGCTTCTATAAAACTTGCAATTTTCTCAAAATTCAGAACACTTTGCTAGGAGAGCTTTCAACTCTGAAATGACCAGTTTTCCCTTCTGTGAGTTAAGTCATCACCTGGACTGCACGGTGGGTCTCCCAAATTAATGTACCTATTGGATCTTCAACAGACATCAAAATGATTTAAGCCAAGACATACATCTCATTAAACCTGGCAAGGATTTCCATATAATGCACTGACAGTTACCATAACTTGAAAGATGGACTTTACATAATTATGCTCAATTTCAATACTAGTATTCTGAAAGTCTTTCTGGGCTGCTCAATTGCTAAAATGAACCTTCCAGTTCAGCAGTACCTACATTCAACACACTTTGGGAGCCTGGCTTTCTGATAAGCAACAAAGTCTGTTGAATATTCTCCAGATATCTTACAACTGACAAAAATTCCTCATAATTCCTAACCTCAATATCAATCTTTCAAATTCTTCTAAAAGTCCCATACCTGACTTTCATAAAACCTATTGTTCAACATGGTCAATTTACAGTTTTTTACAGGAGTTAACAGGCAAACAAAGTTGTTCCTAACTGTACAAGTTTCAATGTTATACAGATAGTCAAAGGCATTAGTTTTACATTTACACCAAAGCAGAATAATTCTAGTTTTATTTAGGCCTTACCATTAAAGGATGTGGATCCAGATGGTAAACGGGTCTTCTTGGCCGCAAGTATAAAACGTACAGGGCTCCTCAGGTGTCAGCCCCATCAAGTATAAAACGCACAGGACTTGTAATTCTTCTTTTCCTCCAAGCGAGTGTCATTCCCCAGGTGCTCAGCCTGAAAGGAAAACACTAAATCAGATCCTGGTAACATCAATTCAAGGCACTGTACAGAAATACTTTTGTACCTCACAACTTAAACCGTCCTATTTAGATTATAAGTATCCATAATGATTCACTTACATCTTGATTCTCTGAGGTGACCCTTAAAAGTGTCCTAATCTGACAGTGTCCTAAGATTTCTACACAAACAGGCAAGTGGTTTTTACAGGTTTGTTTCAAGATCAAGAAGCCTCCCCTTCACAAACTTCCAATACGAAATGGCTTTTCATAACAAGAACAGATATCCTGTGCAATCATTTTACATTCCTTGAAGACTGCACCAAGAATCAAACTGCTGTTGTAACACTCTTGTATGGACATAATTCAATCTCTCAATAACTACATTAATCTTGGCAGCAATCTCTTAGAAACTCAATGAATTATACAACTTGTGATCTATACTAAGTGCCAACGTTACTTGTGGCTCCTAATTCCCTCTTCTCTACTCTCGTTTGGATATTCAAGAAATAAACACAAAGTGATCAGATTAAACCTGACTATATTCTCCAAAAAAATGCTTTATGTTGATGTGGCTGATTTTATATACATTTTGCTAGGAAGCCAAACATGGGGGGGCTTTCTAAAGAGGAAGTTGGAATGGCTGGACAGTACGATGGAAGACAGGAGGTGGGAATAGAGGTGAAGTAAAAGACTAAAAAGTGGGTGTAGGCAGGGGTCAAAGGAATGCTGCAAACAATCATTAGTAATGCCTAAAGTTTGCCATGTGAGGTGCACTGATGGCGCTACCCCCTATAGGGACATTACCAGAACTGAAAAACAGAGTCAATTAAAATAAAAATCATACGCCTATTTCATCGCACTAAAACTAGCATGGATTTCCATATAAAATGAACCGTTCCATTCAATGAATTCAGATTTCACTCTGATTATAATAATATAAAATGAAACTAGTTCAATCAACATGAAATTCCACAAGAGAAATTTAGCCAACACTGAGGTTTTACTGCACAGTACAAGGAATCCTCACATCTACATAAAAGTAAAACCCTCTACTGTAATTAGTATGTCACACCTGAATATGAATTGAATTCCTATACAAATTATACAAAGAATATCCTGAATCCTGGTCAGCACAGAGAACTACGAACTCTTAGTTTTGCAGACCAGCAGTTTTTAACTGGAGTTCATGGCAAGCAAAAGTACTCCTAACTGTACCAGATTCAACGTTATCCAGTTAAGCAAAAGCAGTCTTTAACTGGTCTGACGTTTACGCCAAATTCAGTAGGACAGTTCTATTTTTAATTACGCCTTACCACTAAAAGATGTGGATCCAGGTGATAATGGGTCATCTTGGCCCACTCAAGTCTCAGAAGTAAATAATAGCTCCTCGCTGTTTAGTTCTTTGTATTACTCTCCTAGATGCTCAGCCTGAAAGAAACACCTTTAATCAGATCCTGATGATGTCATTTCAAGGCACTGCTCTCTAAAATATGCTGAAATCCATCTGCACTTCAGATACACACTATTATTACTTTCCATAAAAATTTATATTTCAAAGGTAAATCACTGAACTTAAGAGGCCTATTAAAATTGTACGAAATAACTGCAAAATAGACTCACGTACCTAAAGTCATTCTTTTAAGAGGTCGTGACTTATGAAGATTGCAGTTTATCATACCAAATTCATTAAACTTATTGAGCTTGTAGTTGATCATATCAAATTCAATAGCCCTATTTGCAGAGGCCAGCTGCACTATCTAGATTCAATAGCCCTATTTGCAAAGGCCAGCTGCACTATCTAGATTCAATACCCTATTTGCAGAGGCCAGCTGCACTATCTAGATTCAATACCCTATTTGCAGAGGCCAGCTGCACTATCTAGATTCAATAGCCCTATTTGCAAAGGCCAGCTGCACTATCTAGATTCAATACCCTATTTGCAAAGGCCAGCTGCACTATCTAGATTCAATACCCTATTTGCAAAGGCCAGCTGCACTATCTAGATTAAATGTACACCTTATGGATTTTCACTGCTGGGTTCTCAGAAGTCAGAGAGTGGTTTCCACAAGTACCTGGACCTGACAATTGACTGTAACTTCTTACTAGAATGACTACACAACTTTTTTCTCGTGGTTCTGTCAATGTATCTGACTCAACACTGTAATTCCTCCCATTCAGTCTGTCTCAATAACAACTGAATGCACCCTCAGCTGTTCATTATTTTAAAAACCTTGCATGATCTGAACTGAGACTGTTGTTTGTGTACAGGAACTTGGCCCCTTCGGGAGGAGAATCTTGCATTTCTTTGAACTGAATTGAATTGAATAGAGAATTTAGGCCAAAGGCCAAGCACTGGGACCTATCAGGTCATTCAGTGCTGAAACGGAAATTGACGGCAAAAGGTTTGAAAGGCGTAACAGAAGGAAAACCTCAAAGCAGTTGCACTATGAATCAATTGTTAGGAGAGAGTGGAAAGTAAGATGGAGGAAAAAGAACATGAGAGGAGGTACAGTAAAAGGAACGAAAGAGGTTGCAGCTAGGGGCCGAAGGGACGCTGCAAAGAACCTTACGTAATGCCTACAGTGCAATGCACGAGGTACACTGATGGCACTATCCCCCATGGGGGGGGATTGTACTTCTTTGACAAAATGACAGTGTACCTAAAATTGGGATGACCCAAACGTTTTGCAAACCGCAATTAATTCAGTACTTTACGTAAAGTATGTAATACTCTTCACACCTACAATCAAATTTCCATTGCATCAACCACCCTCAGTCTCTCTCTACCTCCAAAGTCTATGTTCATTTCAGCTCCTTCGGAATTTCCATGAACATGAATATCTATACTGAACAATAAAAAACTTCCCTTTAAAATTTAGACTCTTTTAGTACTGCCAATCATGGTTTACCAGTTTCCTAATCCTCTACTTTCATGTCCATGACAAGAATTGAAAGTGTTACACCCTATCTGAATGCTGTATACTAGAGATAAGACAGAATTTCATACTACATATTATTCAAGACTCACCCTGGATAATCCAGATTTTGATGTCATAAGCCAGCAGTCAGGTGGAGGGGCAAGGGTTGTGCTTGCCCATTCCTGCCTTGGGTTATATGTGAGCAAGGAGGTTGGGTTCCCTTGGTGTTCCGGTTTTCCTTCCAGCTTCCAAGGACTGAGACTCAATTTTCTTTACTCGCATCTGCAAAGGGAAGCTTTATGTAGAGAACAAAACTTACTTGAATGCAAAATGATATAGCCTAAACCTTCCATTCATCAGTTGATCAAGATATACTTCTTCTAAGTATCTCCTGACCTTATGCAGAGCAGTGTAAAATATAAGTGACACTGATTAAACCTTATGTAGTGCAGTATAAAATATATAAGTGACACAGATTAAAATGCATGAAAAAATCCCAGTGCATACTATATTGTACAATTAATATACACCATTGTAAATAATAAACATTAACAATTTGCTAGAAGGGGCAGCCTGGAATGTCATTTGCAAGGGCTCATCTCAATGCTACAAATTCAGAGTAGTTTCTTGTACAAAGGAACATTCTAGGCAATATACTATTACACACGACAAGGTTAGTGCACTTTGTAGAAGCTTATTACTTTGAAGTGTCAGCCAACTACAAAAAGTTCTGCACAAAATATCAGATTTGTACAAACTGTACATGACAGTCACAAGTCCACAAGTGAGAATATCATTCTGGGTTACTCAATCTTAATCACACAAGATACTGAAAAGCAAAATATTTCAACCTCGCTTATGAAATCTCGGAGAATCCTTACCATAAACCAGTCAACTGTCATGAGCAATCCATAAGCTTATCAAAAACAGTGTCTTTAAAATAATGACTTCAATTTTTTTTTTATTTGACTAAGAACTCCACCAGCGAACTAGTTATAAACGACACATTTTATCTCGGACTGTCGGTTGGATCAGTCACACATGGACAAGCGTTAATTGTGCCAGTTGAATCTAATTCTATACCTGAGGAATTAAACCTAGTAAAGTATCCGGGGCTAATCATCTGAACAAATATTACTGTGGGCCTGTTTAGCAAAAAAACCAAGAGCCTCCCCTTTCAAGAATGTCCAGGAACACCAGTACCTTATCCATTTGATACCACAGATCTCTTTTAGGTTTCCAGAACTTGAAATAGGCTGTACATGGTGCCTATAGTGGAACAGAGCAAATTTCCTGAATGTTCAGTATGCATGTACATAAAAACTAGACCAAAGTTCAGTAATAAGGGAAGGTAAACTCAGTAAGAAGTGTTACTGAGATTTATAACTGAGTACAGTATGGCTTACGAGTGTAAGGTGAAGGGTTGTAGGCTGCAATAAGTAATAAAACTGAACAGGGGTAAGCTCTAGTCTCTGCCAATTTGGTTGGGGCAATTGTTAGGAAAGGGTGGAAAGTAAGAGAGAAAGAGAGATATGAACAGAGGTACAGTTATAGGAATGAAAGGGATTGCAGCTAAGGGCTGAGGGGATGCTGCAAAGAATCTTAAGTAAGACCTACGGGGGTCAAACGATAAGAGTTGTAATTTCAATCAGATAATGGTGGGCTTCCAGCAGAAAGGACTTTATGTTACAAAGGTGGCCCACAATATTAGGTGTACAGTGTGTTATCAAGCTATCAGGGATCTTACTGGACAGCCTCTATTTTTCACTAAAACTCACCAATTTATTTCTGACATTCACTCCTGGATTTCACTGACTGGAGAAAAACATATCTAGTTGAGAAGGCATTCCTACATCATGAATAATCAAAGACAATAATCCGAGTTCTGAAAAAACAGCAGCATATTCCCTGTAAACAGAATACAGAATTTACGCCAAAGGCCAAGCGCTGGGGCCTATGAGGTCATTCTGCGCTGAAACTGACAGTAAAAAGGTTTGAAAGGTATAACAGCAGGAAAACTTTGCAGTTGCACTATGAATCAATTGTTAGGAGAGGCAAGAAAGATGGAAAAGAGAAAATGAATGGAGGTACAGTAAAAGGAATGAAAGGGGTTGCAGCTAGGGGCCGAAGGGACGCTGCAAAGAACCTTAAGTAATGCCTACAGTGCACCTCATGCATTACTGATGCCACTACTCCCCTACAGGGTACTCCTATGAAAAGGACATGAAGTAAGGTGTCAGGGAAGGTACTGAAGTCATGCCAAAGAGACATCACAGCATTATTAGAATATAATTTGGATACTCAAGATTATTTTGAACCACCCTCATGGGCAGATAAGAGCCACTCACCATTTACAATACAAGTGAAAATCTTCCGTTGGCTGACAGATGGTCCAACACTTGTTAGCCTTTGTTCTGAACTGCAGTCAGCCATAGCACTGTTTGACTGCATTGTACGCCAAGGAAAACAATTACAGACCTGTAAAAGAAATTCAACTGTTAATTACCTCTAGACAGTGGTTGAGTATTTTATGCACTCCACATTCATACTACACTTACTACCAATGAAAACATTAACCAACTCTATATCTAAACCTTAAACCCCATTCTCTCTCTTCATTAGCACACTATAAATTTCCACCATTCCTTTGCAGCTAAGACCTCCACCCCTCTTAATGCCTTTTTTTTTTTACAGTCTATGGAAGCTTAGGGCACTGGGTTACCTGTCCTCTGGGCCTTTGCATTCCATTTTCTAAATAATGGACAGAAATATAACTAATACTAGCAATTACCAGTAATGGAGCCATGAATTCAAACCTACCCTATACTAAGACAATGAGATTTATACAGTAGTCTTGATGTGGTGAATAAAACCAAGGACGAATATACAGTAGCCTACAATAACATTGGCCTAGCCACCCAATCAACAAGTCTCTCGTACAGACCCTAGTCTAGGGTACCCTATGGTACAGACCCTAGTCTAGGGTGCGCTATGGTACAGACCCTAGTCTAGGGTACCCTATGGTACTGACCCTGGTCTAGGGTACCCTATGGTACAGACCCCGGCCAATGGCATCCTTGGATACATGCCCCAGCCTAGGGTACCTTAACTTACAGGCCCCAGACTATGGTACCTTAACTTCCAGGTCCCTACCTAGGGTACCCTAGAATACAGGCCCCACCCTAAGCCTAGAGTACCTTATGTTACAGGTCCCAGTTTAGGGTACCTTACGGTACGCTATGAAGGCAATTTGACACTTCAGGGGGGGTTATCACTTACGCTCCCATGTAAGGGAATACCCCAAGGTGATAAGTCTACCCGACACTTTACAAGTGTTTACGGCACTTTTGACCTATGCTACGTTTCTACGACACTTTAAATTAAGTGTTATGATTTACGAATGTAATGGACGACACTTACGATCGGTATAAATAAAAAGGGAAGGGAATAACCGCCGGAATAAGACGGCGATCATGGGAGAGTGTCAGCCATGTCGACCAACTTTGAAAACTTGATTCAATAAATTCGTATTTTTATTCGTCAATTCGTTAAGTGCGACTGACATAACGGTATATATGTAAAGAAGATTCGTTATAGAAGCGAAAACAATACATCGTAAACGAATAAAGTTTAAAATAAGCTGATATTTACCGTAAATAGAGACGCTTGAGTGAGAGCTTACGTCCGAAGGGGGATTGTTTACATTAGGAGGGGAGTGGATTACGCGCCTAAAATAAATACATAAAAAATATATTTTTTAATATAATCTATGTAACATAATCGAATTATTTTGAATATAACCTTCAATTTATTAATTATCACATTAAAAATTCATATCTAATGTCATATTCATCGTATATTTAAAATTCTTGTCCTTCCAAAAATGAATGACATCGTAACATGAAGAGAGAACATAATCGAATTATTTTCAACACAAACTTTCATTTAACTGATATGATATTTAATATTCATATTTTAAGTCATATTTATCAAACATTTTAAAATCTATCTTTCGTAATAGTTTTGGGCTCGTCGTTTTTAGGAATTTCACGGGGTCTGCAACGCTATGGACATCTATTGGGGAATTAAATAACTAAAATAATAAAAAAAAATAAAAATCGAACTTATTAGGTAACTGGCAACTTTATTAGTGTACATACACATTCACTCTTCGATTTTACGTTACATGACAACGAATTTCAACGACTTAATATAAGGCACAGATTAATAAATCGTTCTTGTTTGCTTTGGCCCTAAAGATGATTATTTAATCTCGCTAAAATTGCCAAAATTAATCATTTTAAAAACATTGCTAAGGAACTGTCAAACTTAAGGCTTCGTTCAGCATATAACTATTGTCTAAACTTGAATATTTTGATACATAAATACCCATATTTATTCACGTAATGATATATAAGAAGTATAATAAACTAATATGTTGATTTATATTAAAAAATCACCAATATCGGCGTAATTTGATTAAAACCCAGAATTCTAAAAGGTGTTTTCCTTTGAATGTCTGGTAAAGCAAACAGCAAAACGAACATTGAAACTTGACAAAGAATTTAAATTAAAACACAACGTATTATTCTGTCAATCAATAAACAGACAATGCACAGAAATTTATTGAATTAAATGAATTATTCATAAGTATTACGCAATGATAAAGCTAACTTTATTCTCAAATTAGATATCTTTAGGCAAATTTTCTGAAGTCGTCTTGTAAAATATTATCATGACATCATTTGCAGGGAAACTGAACTAAAAATAAATTAATTCGCCAGATATAATAAAATGTATTCAGTTTAGGCTAAAACGATATTAAATGTGTATGAAATCATATCTTAATGTAAATAAATGAGTCAGGACCACATTATTTAAAATATTTATGTGAAATAATGGTATACATCGTAACTGGCAAGATCTTGTAATTATATAGAATATTATCTATGATTTGAAGAGTAATGCAACAAATTAAACTCTGTTCAATTAATAATTAGAATTATTATATAAATCATAACTCATTGCCATAAAGGATACTTAATTAAGGGTATAAGAATTAGCTAGATAATTATACATAAAATAACTAATAGCAACTTTACAGATCACGTAACTTGAACGCTTTTGATATATAATAATTCAAAGCTAAAACCTTTCAATCTAACCCACATTAAATCTGAATCATACCAAAGTTTCTATATTAAAATTCAAAAAAGTTATAATTTATAATTTGAAGGATTTCATCTCATCGTCGTATTTTTATTCTATGCTTCTACCCCTTCTCAAAATTCGTCTGCCCTGTGCCTCGTCTGCTGGGCATTCTCGAAAAAGGACTATTGTCTTGTACATTAAAAAATCAAATATCTACCTCACGTTTTTACTGTCGAAAGATATTCATATCAAGTATGCTATTTAATACTAGCTTGCAGCATATACCGTCGTTTTTATTGGAAAATAAAACAAATTCTAAGGCTTTCTGCTCTAAGTGTTTTGGTAACTCGAACAAAGCAGACGAATTTACTGAAGATGAACACGAAAATTTACGAAAGATAAGAGATTTTTAAACAATGTGGTATGAGGAATAGATTTCGAAAACATTCTTGTTTCCTTTAGCCCTGAAGATTATTGTTTAATCTCGCTAAAATTGCCAAAATAAATTAATTTTAAAAACGTTGCTAAGCAACTGTCAAACTTAAGGCTTCGTTTAGCATATAACTATTGTCTAAGCTTGAATATTTTGATATATAAATATCTATATTTATTCATGTAATGATATATAAGAAGAATAATAAAAGAATATATTGATTTATATCTAAATTTACCATTAATGACATATTTTGATCAAAAGTGAGAATTCTAAAAGCTGTTTTCCTATGACTGTCTGGTAAAAGAAACAGCAAGACGAACATTGAAACTTGACACTGATTTTAAATTAAAACACAAAGTATTATTCCGTCAATCAATAAACGGACAATGCAAGGACATTTAGAGAATTAAATGAATTATTCATAAGTATTAAGCGATGATGAAGCTACTTTTGACCTCGAATTATATATTTTGAGGGGATATTTTGTTAAGTCGTCTTGTAAAATATTATCCTGACATCATTTGTAGGGAAACTGAGCTAAAAATAAATGAATTCATCGGCTATAATAAAATGTATTCAGTTTAGACTGAATCGAAATTAAATGTGCATTAAATCATATCTTAATGTAAATAAATGAGTCAGGGCCACATTATTTAAAAGATTTATGTGACATAATGCTATTACTTGTAGCTGGCAATACATAGTAATTATGTAGAATATTATCTCTGATTTAAAGAGTGCTTCATCAAACTAAACTCTGTTCAATTAATTACTTGAATTATTACATAAATCATAACTCATTGGCTATAAAGGCTACTTAGTTAAAGTTATGGGGATTAGCTAGATAATTATGTATAAAATAACTGACAGCAACTGATGCAATTCACGTAACTCGAACGCCTTTAATATATTATAACTTAAAGCTAAACCTTTTCAGTCTAACCCTCAATAAATCTAAAACATACCAAAGTTTCCATTACTAAAATTCAAAAAAGTTATAATTTATCATTTTAAGGATTTCATCTCTTCGGCATATTTTTACTTTACGCTTCGACCCCTTCACAAAATTCGTCTGCCCTGTGTCTCGTCTGGTGGGCATTCTCAAAAAAGGACTATTGTCTTGTCCATTAAAAAATCAATAATACAATTCACGTTATTATTATTGAAAGATATTTATATAAATATCATATTTAATAATGGTTTGTGGGAAAAAATGTCGTTTTTATTGAAAAATAAAAAGAATTCTAAGGCTTTCTGCTCTAAGTGTTTTGGTAACTAAAAATCGGACGAATTTGCTGGAGAGATGAACACCAAAATTTAAAATTAATTTAAAGAAGTTTATTTCTGTTCACGTGCATTGTCTGTATGTCTGTCTGTGTGTCTGTAGCTCTGCTGAGTTTTGGTGTGTGCGTCTCTCTCTCTCTCTTTCTCAGTCCATACGGAGGAAGAGACGTTTTTGCTGTGTCTTATACATTGCATGGAATTTCTCCCTAAATAATAAAAAAATAAAAAAAAAATTAAACATGCTTTCATTGAAAAGCACTAAAAAGTAAAAAATAATTTTTTGAGACACACCAGGATTTTCTTACAATTAATCATGTCTACAAAAATAAAAGCCTGGGCTCCAAACATGGAAGGAAATGCTACAAAAAATAAAAAAATATATATATCTTTTCTCGTGGCATTTCCTTCCATGTTTGGGCTCACGCTGTTATTTTTGTAGACACAATTAACATTTTTTTAGCTTTTATTTTATGCTTTTTAGTTTTGGCACGAAATTATAACTGATTTGTGATTGTAGTCAATCAAATTGATGTCCGTTTATGGGGGAGTGGGAGGGAAGGGGGAAGGGAGGGAGGAGAGAAGGGAGTAGGAAGTGAGAGGAAGGGTAAGTGGGAGGGGAGGGAAGGGAGAGGGGATGGAAGAGGGAGAGGGAAGGGGATGGAATAGGGGGGAAGGCGAGGGGAGGAGGGAGAAGGGAATGAGGAGGGGAGGAGGAAGGAGAGGGGGACGAGGTAGGGGAGTGGAAGGTGGAGGGGAGGAAAATGGGAAGGGGATGGAGGAGACTGGGGTAGGGGAAGGGAAGAGGAAGGGAGAAGGTGGTAGGGCAAGGTAAGGGATGTGGGAGGGGAGGGAGATGGAAGAGGGAATGGGAGGGGAGGGGAGGGGATGAGGAGGGGAGGGTGAGGGTAGGGGATGAGGAGGGAAGGGGGATGTGGCAGGGGAGGGTAGGGGGAAGGGGAAGGGAAGAAGCGGGTAGGGAGAACATTGCTAAACCAACATTTGATCGTGTGCTCCTGAAGGGGGAGGGGGAAGT
>JANJGK010003505.1:0-2500 GCA_039081455.1 Macrobrachium rosenbergii
TCTCTAGCTGCTTTTTCAGCCTCTTCATTTCCTTAATCCCTGCCCATTCCATTATCATACAATTTATTAAGTGAAAACTTAATTATTTTTTGGATTGTAACTCTGAATGGCTTATATAATGCTTCTGGGGTCGCTCTTAAATGATTTTTATGGCTGATGCTATTGCACATAACTCAGCTGTAAAAACTGGGGCATTATCTAGTAGAGAGAACTGATACGTTTTGTCCTGGGATACTGCAGCATATCCCACTCCGTACTGAGACTTAGATCCACCTGTGTATATTGAGTAATGTGGACCTTTTCGGGTTATATGTTCTACTGTGTGTTGTCTATGGTGTTCTGGGGTGTATGAGTAACTTTTTGATAAAAATTTTAAGTGTTTGCAAATTTCCATTTTATTCATATTACGAGGAGGAGGTAATTTTACCATTGAAGGTAAATGTATATTCATTGACTCAAACAATCTTCTAGATCAAATTGGGAAAAGTGGTAAATGGTTGTTAATAAATACACCTCTTAATTCAAATAATTTTTTGGTTGGAGAATCACTTGTCCGAATTCTCAAGGCACTCTTCGTTGTTACTCTCTATGGAAAGAGAGAGAGAGAGAGAGAGAGAGAGAGAGAGAGAGAGAGAGAGAGAGAGAGAGAGAGAGAGAGAGAGAGAGAGAGAGAGAGAGAGGCAGTTGACCACATTCAACTTGTAAACATGACTTTGGTGATGATCTAAAGGCTCCTGAACATACTCTAACGTTTTTCAACGTTGCGTCTGATGCCGAGCCATTTATTTTGCTTCCATAATCAATGATAGACAGAACTGTTGTTTTATACAGTACAGTAAGGGGGTGTGTATCGTCTCCCCAAGTAGTGTTTGATAGTTTTTTAATCAGAATTACTGCTCTTTTACATTTCGATTTCATGTATGTTACGTGGGCTTTCCAGTTCAAGTGAGTATCAAATACTAATTCCAAAAATTTTGCTGTTTGGCCAATTGGTATGGAATGATTTGTGATTTTTACATCTATTTCTTCACCTTTTTTCCACTTTTATTTCTATAAAACATTACTGCTAGAGTCTTCTGTATAAAAAATTTAAAGCCTACAGATGAGGGCCATTCATCTATTTTTATTATCGTTTTATTAATGATTCGCTCTGCATGTCTTATGCGAGATGCTGAATAATATATGGCAAAATCATCCATATACAAGTTATTTTTAACTCCAATAGGTAGGTTACTATTGATATCATTTATTGCTAGAGTAAACAGTGTGCCACTAAGGACGCCTCCTTGTGGAACACCATTTTCAAGTGGAAATGTACTTGACAATACATCATCAGTTCTGACTTGAAAAGTGCGATTTTTCAGAAAGTTTTGGAAAAACCTGAGTAAATGTCCACGGATGCTGTTTTTATGTAGCGTTTTTAACATTGCATAACTCCATGTAGTACCATATGCCTTTTCAGTGTCAAAAAAAGACAGCTATAATAATTTGTTTTCGTTCAAACCCTCTTCACATATGGTCTTCTAAGTTAGATAGAGAATTCAATGTAGATCTGTTACATTGTGACCCAAACTGAGTGGGAGTCAAAATTTTATTTTCTCGAATGCGCCATGTTAGTCGAGCATTTACCATTTTCTCTAGCTATTTGCATCTACAAGAAACCCATTGGTTTCATTATGATCTTGTATATACTCAAATGGTGGAATATTACTAGTGTGGAATTCATATTGCTCCCAACCTGCTTTATAAATGTTATATTGAGGGACATGCTTGGTAGGATTATCTTGTAATAGTGAAATTAATATTGGGAAATGATCACTGGTATGCAACCCATCAACTGTATTCCAAACCAATCTGTCTACTATGCTTGTTGAGTTTGTAAAATTACAGTCCAATATTGGGTTGTGAGCATTAAAATCACCTACTATTAATGTAGGTTCCTTGGCATTGTTAAGTATTCTTTAAAGTTTATCAACGTAAAAATTTTTACTCAGATTTTAATACCTGCTATTTGCAAGTCAGTAATGTTTACAGGTACTTTGTCTTGAACTACTTTGTTATATACATATATGGCTGTACCTAAATTTCCTTCTTCCAAGGTGTATTTACCTACGTTGACACAGTTTTGTTGACATGTTGTAAATATAGTAAACTATCATTGGTTCATATTCTTTTTATAATCGTTGTATTCTCTAAGGTGTAATCTGGTCTGAAGACCATTTACATTCCACTGTATAATATAGCTATCGAAAATATTTTGTTATACCGTTAGTTTTTTTTTTTTATCATCCACTTAGATTTTTTCTAATAATTTACTCACTACACTCATTTGTTTTTCTTTATAATATATTTAGTACTCGATGCACATGCAACCTTTTTCATGTGTGCTCAAATCAGTAGTTTCCCTTTTTCTATATTTTATACAACTTCTTATAATGTTTGTTAAACCATCTTTTGTTATGTTTTTGTTATTATTGCATATTTCAACGAAACAATCATT
>JANJGK010003505.1:10000-85722 GCA_039081455.1 Macrobrachium rosenbergii
GTCATGTCAGTCGATTCCAGTGCAGATGCCTCTGCCCGCGGAAGGGAGACTCCCTTCGCACAGAGCCACTCTGGCTACAGACCAGGACACCGACAAGTCATGTCCGGGTCAAAACCTGTTTGGTCGGCACTGGACTCTCTGAGTGAACTCAGTATTTCCTCTGGTGGGCTAGAGGCAGAGGAATTGCCTTACAAGAGCAGCTTGACCGTAGCAAATTCTCTTGCCCAGAAACAAGAATTCACTGTAACTCAGGATGTTCAAGTCCTGGGGCACGGGACCCTCCAGGTTCCAGTCCTCCCGAGCCACTCCCTCCGCAAGAGAGGAACACACACACTAGAGCCCTCGGCAAACTCTCAACCACTTGAGTGTACATCCTGTTTGATCCGAGGACTGAACCAGGAATGTATTCTTCTGTGGATGGGAGCAAGAACGGTCCCAGTCCTGAGCCCTAAGCTTGTCCAGCTCCCAGAAAACCCAGAGGAGGTAAAAGTGAGAGATCACAAGCTCCCTTGATCAGCCTGTCGAAGACCCAAGTCCCAGCAGGTGAGTGAGGCTGTGGGCGGTCATCAACCCATGGTGATGACATCTGCATGGGTCTGGGAGATTGAAAGCTGTCCCATGAATGTGCTCCAGCCTTCTTAAAAGCCAGGGCTTCTATGTACAGGAGAAGACTGAGCGGGGGACCTCCTTTTGCCTTGCCCAGGTGATTGGGCCAGTGGGGCCAACTCACTATTCCGCAACCCCTGGGGTGAGGGAGCACCTGCAAGCCCTCAGCTCACCTTCTCTCATTGGGCCATCCTGGCAGCTAGGCTTGGGTCTGCAGACTGGGGACCCTGGCTGGACCAGGTAGGCGAGCTACCAGGACCGGTACCGGTGCAACCGGGTCTGAAGATCCCCGGGCAGCAGTTGCTCTTATGCACTCGGCAGCGTGAGCAGTAGTACACGTGGTAGCGCTAGCAAGAGACACAGTAGCCCTCTCCTGCACTGGAGCTCTACTAAACTTCTCACGGGAGGGCGAGGCAGCCTCCTTCCTCTGCTTGCTAGCTTTGGAAGAAAGAGGGGATGAGGTGACACCACTCAACAACAAAGCCAAAGACTAAGACAGACAACTTCCTTCTCCTCTTCTTCAATTCTTCTTGCTCGGCGGGTTTGGACAGCAGCGCGTGGAGGAGGACATCACCCAAAGATGAAGTTGACAGAAGCACCTGGGGACACATCACCGAAGGGACATGGAGTTACCAATGACACAGTGGTAGCCCTCAAGCCAGTGGATACCGTAACCATATAAGTTGTCATGATTCAGTCGAAGCAGTAACAAGAAGGCCTTGCACTGCCTTCAAGTGATCAATCAAATCAGACACACTTGGTTCCCCCGAGAGGCCTAAGGGGGGCCAGAGCTCCTTAAACCCCTGGGTCTCCACAGCACCTGCAACAAAGGTTAGGTTAGGTGAGGCAGCCCCCCCTTATGCCCTGAGAACGAGTGTCCACCCAATGACAACTCATCCGAGCAAAGAGAAACCTCCGGAGAGAAACCGGGCTAGTCATCTTTCCCACCCTTCAGAGGCTCTCTACCAACATAGCAGTAGGAGCTGGCAAAGAGGAAACCCCACCCTTAGGAGTGGTAACAGCAGGCAGAGAGAATCTGTAGTGTCACCGAAGGAATACTGAACTCCAATGACACCAGAGAAACTCTCTTCTCTCAACTGACCAGATGTTTACTAAGCATATGTCAAAAGCTGAAATTCAACAAGCATATTTTAAATTAATTTCAATGATTAACTTGGTTATATTTAATTAATTCACTGTATCTAAGTATATTTTGTCGTCTTAATGTGTTTATTTCATTGGAAAACAAGTTACTTAAACTTACTTGACCACAGCAATTATACATTAGAAAATAATAATGACAAGTTCCAAACCACACATGTATTGTTATTATTATTATTATTACTAAAATAGTTTTACCAGACCACTGAGCTGATTATCAGTTTTTATTTATATTTTTATACTCTTTTATTTAGCTTGCTTTTTTGTCCGTTTGTCTTGGTCAAATCTTGTAACTCAATTTTTTACCTGTTACCTTTGTCCGATGGACTTGAAATTTTGCATGGTTACTCAATCCCTGTGACAATACAACACTACATGATCAGTAGGTCAGCAGTGACCTCTAGTGACCCTACAGTGACCTCTCCCTGTATTTCAGGATTTGTATGAAACTTCAGATTTTTCACTTCATTGACTGGGTAAATAACTCTACGGATTTTTCAAACCTTCTTTGACTCGACAGGATATCAATTTCATTAGCTACAATCATAAACTGGTTACAATTCTGTCAAACTAAAGAGTATAAAAAAAATTATAAGAAAACAATTGTTAACACGCGCTTTTATGAAAATGCACTAAAAAGTGAAAAATAATTTTTTGAGACACAACAGGACTTTCTTACAATTAATCATGTCTACTAAAAAAAGAGAAAAAAAAAAGGCGTGGGCGCCAAACATGGAAAGAAATCCTACGTAGCATTTCCTTCCATGTTTGGTGCTCACACTTATTTTTATACTGTAGACACGATTAATTGTAAGAAAATCCTAGTTTGTCTCAAAAAATTATTTTTCACTATTTAGTGCACTTTAATAAGTGTGTTTTAAGAAAGTTTTTTTTACATTTTTTATTTATATTTTGTCAGTTTACTTACAATTTTTCAAAAACTTTTTAACTGGATTAACTTCTAATGTTGAAGTTTCTGACAAAATTTCACTGATAAGATTTATTTCCGAAACTTGATGTTTGCTGCTGAATATACTTTGGACATTCACACAATAATGTGTACTATTATTGTTATCATTACTTTACATTCAGAGCATTTAGGTGAAGGTTATGTGGACTATTCATTAGGTGTTCGTGTGTTAGACAAAAATGGCCTATTCAGAGATGTGTCAGAATTATTTGTGTATGTCTCTTTTTTTGGTATGATGAACTTCATTTTCCAACACTAGGTTTTATTTGTTTTATTACTTTCAGGCTCTTCATTCCATAGAGTTTTACATTTTTTATAATACTTTTTCATGTGTTATATAATCATTAACTATTACTGCAATGACAGTGTAAAGAAAAAGTTCCATATTTTTTACCAATTTTGTAACAACTTTCGTTTCCTAGCCTAGATATGCACAACCAAATGTGTAACAAACTGACATCAAGCTAAATGATGTACAATAATTACTTTACAATCCAGATTCATAAATAAATCAAAGGCACGAAAGAACACTTTCCATAAAGATGATTATGTATATGGCTGGATCAGCTGATAAGATGCAAACATGCTTGTCCTACTAGCTTTATGTATATTTCATTCTAAAGGTATATAAGTAAGTGTATTAAATTTTTATTTATTACTACAATTCATGGTTAGTGTATTTTGATATTTTAAATTTTATCACCTTGTAATTAATAATCTGATATGCAACACTCACAAAAGCTGCGACCTAAGAGACAACAAGCCCACATCCTCAAGCTGGGATCATTTCTCATCAATCTTAATATTAGTTTCTATTTTCTATCATTTTAAATAATTTGTGTAATAGGAAATATATTTTATCCTCAAGTGTTCCTCATGTTTGTATAAAATGGATAAACAAAAGGTAAGACTCAGCATTATGTCAAATATATAAATTTATTCCTAAAATGAAAACTCTTAGTATTAAAAACTTTAAGCCTGCCATATCTAACAATTATTTAGAGACTCAAATCAAAACTCTATTGAAAGAATATACACATTACCTGTCAATTTGTCCTTCAGGTGATTCTGCCATCCATCCACAACATGTGGCCAATTTGTGAGCATGGACCAGGACACATCTCCCATAAATATATTTAAAACATCCTTGATCTTCATAACATCATCTGAATCATCTTGTGAAGGAGGAAGAGTTTCAGGGATATGAAGGGCAGTGTGTCGTTTACCATCCGCCTCTTCGAGCTCGAAAATCTCAAACTCATTTTCTGCCATTGCTTCCTTACTTTCTACAGTAGTTGTTTTCTTTATTTCTCAACAGCCTGGAAGAGAATGAATATGATAGTAACATTAAAAACAAGTACTATAATCACCTGTATAATGTACATTTTGAAGTAACCTGTACTTTTCCGAGGTACACATGACAGAGACTTTTATGGCGAGTATTATTCCCAAGCACGAGCTGGAAAGAAAGTTAACTGATGGTAAGGGGCTAAGGGGGGGGGTGGAATCCCCCTCTCACCTACTGTCAGCCAGCACCTTCTCCTTTGGCATCAGGGACTATGCTGGGCGGTTAAGCTACGATTGTCATAAAAGACTCTGGTTTGTATAACTATAAAAAATACAAATGACCTTTCAGTTTTATATTTGCTCCCACAGAAATAATGTAGGCAGTCAACGACTTACTGCAGGGTTTCCGTTCCAGTGGCGCGCCTTCACTCAATTTCCACAGTAAGTCAGTGCTAAGTCAGTGCTTAGTAATTAATAGGCGTTGTAAGTGCCGTTAATGGCACTTACAGTGTCATAACTAGACACCTGTTCTTGTTGTAAGCGCTGTTATGGGCACTTTAATGGCGACGTAACTAGATACCTATTCTTGCTGTAAATGCCATAAAAGGCACTTTAATGGCGGCATAACTAGATACCTATTCTTGTTAAATTAAGTGTATTTGAAAAAGTGCCGTAAGATCAGAACGCTGTAAGTCGGTGGCGCCATAACTCAGGGACGCCTGCACAAACCACTGCCTTTTAAGTAGATCGTGAGAATGAACAAGGAACATTATATTCATATATATATATGTGTATATATACACATTTACATATAAATACATATATATATATTATATATACATATACATATATATGTATGCATACATATATATGTGTATGTATGTATGTATGTATGTATATATATATATATATATATATATATATATATATATA
Organism: Macrobrachium rosenbergii; assembly: GCA_039081455.1. Lineage (NCBI taxonomy): Eukaryota > Metazoa > Arthropoda > Malacostraca > Decapoda > Palaemonidae > Macrobrachium > Macrobrachium rosenbergii. The sequence goes on from JANJGK010003505.1 coordinate 14,958, forward strand.
TATATATATATATATATATATATATATATATATATATATATATATATATATATATATATATATATATATATATATATATATATATATCTATATATATATAATATATATATATCTATATATATATATAATATATATATAATATATATATAATATATATATATATATATATATATATATATATATATATATATATATATATATATATATATATATATATATATATATATATATATATATATATATATATATATATATATATATATATATATATATATATATATATATATATATATATATATATATATATATATACATACTTATACAGTATATATATATATATATATATATATATATATATATATATATATATATATATATATATATATATATACAGTATATAATATATATGCATATATATATATATATATATGCGTATATATACAATATATATGCGTATATATACAATATATATGCATATATAATCAAGTGGGGTAAAAAAAATATCGTTGTTTTTTGGGGCAAAAAAAAAGCATGCCCCATTTTTTCCCCTTTACTACATATTGACCTGCAGTTGATATGAATAGATAGGCCTGCTTGTGATCTATCTCTCAGTGGTAAAATTCGCAACCGGTCTGGAACTGGTCAGTGAAGATTGACAGTTCAAGTCAAAAAGGTGAAAATCACTGCAAAAAAGGTTTCAAGTGACTAATACAACTTTTCCACTACGCACTTTATTTTTTTAATAAAACCTACCATTTTGTGTGTGTAAACTGGCAGTAGATCCGCCAACACAATGCAGTATAGTAAATTTGTAAGAAATCCACGGTGGGACGGACATAGGTTTGTTTTTTTTTTCACCCAAGAATAGGCCAGTTTAAGCACATGTGGTTTTTTGCCCTCCCAAATTTTTTTTTTTTTGTGTTCAGGTGCCATTTTCAGTCTTCACATCTTCAATACACCTGTGAGCATAACTTTGCTTATTTTCAGGTAGCTGTGAGGATTTTCAATGGCATTTTTGTGCCTTTTACTTTTACCCCTGTTGTTTTTATTTCCCCGTTTTCTCTATTAATTTATATTTATGGCTTATATATTACATTATTTTAAAAATATATATTGTTATATTATGATTAGCTATATTATGTTATATTAACATTATTTTTCTTTTATGCTTTGTAAAAATATGTAAGTTTCTCCCATAAATTATGAAAGAAAATCTGATGACCAGAGAAAACTGGTTCATTTGTTTATAGTGTGCTAGTACCGCCGCCCCCCCCCCCCCCGCCCCCATGTGCTTTGGTTACAAGAGACTGACGTTGTGCCACAGGTATGGGACAGTTTTTTTTTTTTTTTGTAATATGCAAACATGGTCCGGAATTATGCACCCACACCGAAGTTATACACACCAACATCCATTTCAAAAGCAGTTGAAGAGGTATTGGCAGGTGCATCTGCCCCAACTATTGAACTTGCAATAAAGAACATTTCCATATTGAAGTTGCCTGCACACACTACTGATGTCCTTCAACCATTGGATGTAGCTTGTTTTGGACCTCTGAAGTCCTACTATGAAAAAGCTCTGACAGAACACGTGCACCAGACAGGAGCACGACAGCCGCTGCGTCGAGCGGACTTTGTTAATCTGGTTGCAGGAATCTGGAGAAATGGTCTGAGTGCAAAGAACATTAAGGCAGGATTTGAGGCAACTGGAATTTACCCTGTCAACTCTGCTAAGTATATAATCCAGCAGCTTGACAAGGTGAAACTGAAGACATATGAACAGTGGAGGTCAGCTGGGTCACCAGTAGACAGTGACGGACTACCTAAGCTTGATGAACTTCAGCCAGAACAGTATGGAGAAGTACACTCACCACCTTCTTCAGAGCCATCCACCTCTCAAGAAAAACCTACACAGCCAGAAGAAGCAACACCACTGCCAGGTTCTGTAGGGACAACACCAAGCTCTGCATCAACATCAACACCAAGCTCTGCATCAGCTGCTTCTGAGGATGGAGTGAAAACGCCTGCAAGAAGAGCTTTGTGGAATGGCAGCCACCAGAGTGCTGAAAGTGATGCACACGGCATCGGCTACTGTGTACCAGACAATGCGAAATCACTAATGAGAGCACTGCAAAAGTATGCCCCACCAGGAATGCGTTATTCAATAATGCTAATGAATAGAGATGAGTCGACGTTTGATGCAGCTGTAAAATCTCATGGCCGTCCAAGCATTGCACCACCACAGACAAAAAGACATAAAATCTCTATGCATGGTGCCTTTGTTACTGATGCAGAAGTGTGAAGGCAAACCTAGAAAAGGAAGAAACAAGATGAGGAAAAAATGTGTGCAACATGATCACGAAAGAAAGGACAGTCAGTACTGGTGCATGAGTCATCAGATTCTGAGGAACGTTACCCTGATGGACCTGAGGAACGAAATAAAGGAAAGAGGGCACGTGAAGAAGCATCAGCTTCTGAGGGAAGTGATCATGTTGAACCAGAGGTTATGTCATCAGATGAGTCAGAGTTAGATGTTTCTAACAGAGGAAAACTGGAAACCAGTGTACAGTATGTGGGTCAGTGCAGCGTTCTTTTATAGCACAAAAATTACCAGACTGTGACAAGATTGCTGTAGATGAATTCTATGCAGTATTGTGGCTACAGCCTCCAACGTACTACTGGGGCAAAGTCCTCAAAATGTTTAGGGAAGATGTGTCAAGCCACATTATAGATGTTGAATTTAAATTTATGCACCAAAAAACAATCACATCAACCCCAAAAAAGGTTACATGGGACTGGCCAAGTGAGGATGGCATATGTACTGTAAAAGTAACCCAGATATTCACGGGGCCAAACGAGCCAAATCTTCACAAATCTGGATTTTTATTTCAAGATGAACCAGAAACATATGATCGATACAAACTCATCAGTAGATATGGCATCCCCTCTCCCAAAAAATTTAATAAATAATGGGCCCATGTAACAGTATCTATCTATCTATCTATATAATATATATATATATATATATATATATATATATATATATATATATATATATATATATATAAATATGTTGTGTGTGTGTGATCTTATTTGGAATTAAGAATTTTTTGATGTTTGAAGGAGCTGTTACATACCAGTATATAACCAAAATGTGTTTTTTTCCGTTTCAAGAAGTTTTATACTTTTATACATTTTGAGTGTATGAACCAGCTGTGTGTGTGTCATATATGAGTTAAGCTGAAGAAAACAGTGATCTAGGTACTACCCATATAAGTAAATAAGTGATTATTCTTTTCCCCTTGTGTTGTTTTTTTCCCCATTATCCGGGAAAATAAAATTTTCATTTACTTCCTTTTATAGCATATAAACATGTTTATAAATATAAAGTACTTTATGTTAAGTTAATGCTTGTACATCAAGCTATATGAGGGCCACAATGTTTGATATACTACCCATTTATTAAAAAACTGAATGAAAAATGACTGAAAACTGTTGTTTTTTGCCCCACTTTACTATATATATGCATATATATGTGCATATACAGTATTTATTTATGTATAGGAATGAATTTTTATCACATCACCGTGATTCATATACAAGCATTAAGCTACAAACGTCGTTTAATATTGAATTAGCTCTACCTCGGAAATAATATATTTTCATATATGGTACCTGAAGGGAAATTTTCTAGTTGATAATAAGTTCGTTATCTCATGGGCTCGAACCACCGCAGACAAGAACTCAGGAGTACAGTGACGCCATTGTAACCACACGGCGAAGCTCGCCGTTGGGTGAGCCGGTGAAGCTACAGACTGTCACTCGATGGGCCGGAGTTCAATTCCCGCCGCCGGCTGATGAAGAGTTAGAGGAATGTATTTCTGGTGATAGAAATTCATTTCTCGCTATAACGTGGTTCGGATTCCACAATAAGCTGTAGGTCCCGTTGCTAAGTAACCAATTGGTTCTTAGCCACGTAAAATAAGTCTAATCCTTCGGGCCAGCCCTCTCTAGGAGAGCTGTTAATCAGCTCAGTGGTCTGGTAAAACTAAGGTATACTTAACTTTATTAACCACACGACCAATATATATATATATATATATATATATATATATATATATATATATATATTGAGCTGGTCTGGTAAAACTAAGGTATACTTAACTTTATTAACCACACGACCAATATATATATATATATATATATATATATATATATATATATATATATATATATATATATATATATATATATATATATATATATATATATATATATAATATATTATATATATATATATATGCATATATACATATATATATATAATATATATGCATATATATAATCTATATTATATATACATACATATATATATGTGCATATATGTATATATATGCATATCCATATTTATATGTATACATATGCATATATAAATGCATACATACTGTATGCATATATATATGTATGTGTATATATATACATTATATATATATATATATATATATATATATATATATATATATATATATATATATATATATATATATATATATATATGTGTGTGTGTGTGTGTGTGTGTGTACAAATATGATATATATATATATATATATATATATATATATATATATATATATATATATATATATATATATATATATATATATATGCAGTCAAAAGTCAAGTCAAAGGAGTTTCAGTTAAAAGTGAAGCCTAAAGAAAGTTCAGTCAGAAGTTGAGGAAGTCAAAAGTTGAGTCAAAAGAAGTTCAGTCAAAGGAAGTTCAGTGAAAAGTTAAGTCAAAGCAAGTGCAGTCAAGAAGCTAAGTCAAAGGAAGTTCAGTCATAAGTTAAATCAAAGGAAGTTCAGTCATAAGTTAAGTCAAAGGAAGTTCAGTCATAAGTTAAGTCAAAGGAAGTTCAGTCAAGAGGTTAAGTCAAAAGTCATGTCAAAGGAAGTTCAGTCAAAAGTTAAGTCAAAGGAAGTTCAGTCAAGAAGTCAAAGGAAGTTCAGTCAAAAGTTAAGTCAAAGGAAGTTCTATCAAGAAGTTCAGTAAAAAGTTAAGTCAAAGGAAGTTCAGTGAAAAGTTAAGTCAAAGGAAGTTCAGTCACAAGTTAAGTCAAAGGAAGTTCTATCAAGAAGTTCAGTAAAAAGTTAAGTCAAAGGAAGTTCAGTCAAAAGTTAAGTCAAAGGAAGTTCAGTCAAGAAGTTAAGTCAAAGGAAGTTCAGTCAAGAAGTTGAGTCAAAGGAAGTTCAGTCAAGAAGTTGAGTCAAAGGAAGTTCAGTCAAGAAGTTAAGTCAAAGGAGGTTCAGTCAAAAGTTAAGTCAAAGAAAGTTCAATCAAGAAGTTCAGTCAAGAAGTTAAGTCTAAGCAAGTTCAGTCAAAAGTTAAGTCAAAGGAAGATCAGTAAAGAAGTTAAGTCACAGGAAGTTCAGACAAAACTTAAGTCAAAGGAACTCAGTAAAGAAGTTCAGTCAAAAGTAAAGTCAAAGGAAGTTCAGTCAAGAAGTTAAGTCAGAGGAAGTTCAGTCAAGTTAAGTCAAAGGAAGTTCAATCAAGAAGTTCAGTCAAGAAGTTAAGTCAAAGGAAGTTCAGTCAAAAGTTAAGTCAAAGGAAGTTCAATCAAGAAGTTCAGCCAAAAAGTTAAGTCAAAGGTAGTTCAGACAAAAGTTGAGTCAAAGGAAGTTCAATCAAGAAGTTAAGTCAAAGGAAGTTCAGTCAAGAAGTTCAGTCAAAAGTCACGTCAAAGGAAGTTCAGTCAAAAGCCAAGTCAAAGGAAGTTCAGTCAAAAGTCAAGTCAAAGGAAGTTCAGTCAAGAAGTCAAGTCAAAGGAAGTTCAGTCAAGAAGTTCAGTCAAGAAGTCAAGTCAAAGGAAGTTCAGTCAAGAAGTCAAGTCAAAGGAAGTTCAGTCAAAAGTTAAATCAAAGGAAGTTCAATCAAGAAGTTCAGTCAAGAAGTCAAAGGAAGTTCAGTCAAGAAGTCAAGTCAAAGGAAGTTTAGTCAAGAAGTCAAAGGAAGTTCAGTCAAGAAGTCAAGTCAAAGGAAGTTCAGTCAAGAAGTTAAGTCAAAGGAAGTTCAGTCAAAAGTTAAATCAAGAAGTTCAGTCAAGAAGTCAAAGGAAGTTCAGTCAAAAGTAAAATCAAGAAGTTCAGTCAAGAAGTCAAAGGAAGTTCAGTCACGAAGACGACAAATGAGACGCATTCCCGAGGAGATCTCGGGTCGTCACTCCCCCAACGAGGAAAAAAAAAAAAAAAAAAAAAAAAAAATATATATATATATATATATATATATATATATATATATATATATATATATATATATATATATATTATATATATATATATATATATATATATATATATATATATATATATATATATATATATATATATATATATATATATATATATAATTCAGAATGAGAGAGGAACGAACGACCTACCTCTCCCTCCGCCGTTGACGGGAGATTTCCTCTTAGAAGTCGGGTCTTCCAGTTGCCTGCCGCTGAATGCCTGTAATCAATGAAGATCGGGTTCAGTATATCGGTTTCAGCAAGAGAAGGAGATTGATAATGTCATATATAAAACTAATACTGAAACTGAAGTTCAATGTCCTATATTATTAAATGGCACACATATGAAGGAATGACTTTTACCATAAGTCATAAAAAAAAAATGCAGAAACGTCGGCCAGCAACATTAACAAGAAAATTATCTATTAAACTAAATCACCCAACATGCAAGGAAACGCGGAAATGTAGCCATGGAATCAAACCGGGAATAAAGACGTCATGATAATCCAGGAATACAGTGACACAAATGTATAAAAAGTATACAAAAAATACAACGTAGTTTTTTGTAATTGTATTGATGACAGTTAAGGCCGTTTGTCAGTTATTCTCAAAAATAAATTATCTTATTGAAATTGATTTTGTCTTGCAACAACCAAACTCAACCCGTAACATGAACCTGGAGGACTTCTATGAGGAATAAGCATTAAATTAAATCAAAATTAATTCTTCGGTGCATATAGCCGTGAAGATTATTTATAGATCAAAGATGCAGAGGCGATGACAACGGCACTCTGCAATTACATGGATGATCAATAAATATTATTACGTGGATGAACAGGGAAGTTACTCAACCGTAATATTATTTAACAAGTAAATAATGTGGTGTTTTATGTACAGCCTACAAAGCTGTATGAAACTCTCAGCCACGGCCCGGTGATGGCCTGTGCTGTTGGAACTTACAGCGGTTCCAGACGCATGATTATGGCTAACTTTAACCTTAAATAAAATAAAAACTACTGGGGCTAGAGGGCTGCAATATGGCATGTTTGGTGACTGGAGGGTGGATGATCAACAAACTAATTTGCAGCCCTCTAGCCTCCTCAGTAGTTTTTAAGATCTGAGGGCGGACAGAAAAAGCGCCGAGGGACAGACAAAGCATCTCGATAGTTTTCTCTGACAGAAAACTAGAAACTGCCACGTGGAAATGCTCATCAAATCAACTAATTTAATGTAACAACGTTTATTGGATTACAAAGTATATATTCCGTACTCTGTTCCAATGAATTGCATAATATTACCATTTACAACTCTCGTGCAAAGCCTCCATATTAACATGAAAGTAAAATGGATGATACGAGCGAATAATGAAGAAGCACTTTGTAGCGAGACGCGTTCATTAGTCTACTACTCTCTTGGGTATTGTTACTTTTACAGTGTGTAAATTACCTGTTTCTTATCACTAAAGAATGTTCCCGTGCGTATACAGTAGGCTATAGGCCTATATACGTTTGTAAGATCCAGCAGGGATCTTTATTTGACACAGAATGACACTTAAATGTTCACACGTATAAGGAACCACAATAGTAGGCCTAACCTGGTTGCGAAGTAGACGTATATATAGATATATATAAATAATAGGAAAATAGGATTCACATATTAAGACCTCTGACGCGGAGAGAGAGAGAGAGAGAGAGAGAGAGAGAGAGAGAGAGAGAGAGAGAGAGAGAGAGAGAGAGAGAGACGGCAACACGGAGGTTACCTCAGTGACCCGTAATACTTAGAATACCAGAGGCTATCGTTCATAATGTAAAATATTCTAATATTAAAATAATCATTGGATAAACGAGACATCCTATTAATTGTTGTTTAGTATCATGTACACATGCGCTACCGGGGTCTAAGTAATGTCAGGCAGGGCAGCCGTTCGAGGCTACGGTCTACCCCAACGCCAAATCAAAGTCCTTCAAAAAGAAGGCATCGTGCTTACCCCATATAAAAAATGGGAAAGAGCACGTTAAACGAAGAAGAAGAAGAAGTATGATGATGTACATACGGGCTTACCATTTCAAACAATCGTGTATTTAAGCAAACCTGTTAAAATGACTGTTAATGCATAACAAAAGCTAACAGTAGCGTGACGTATTAATCACCACTCGCTTTGATCATAACATTTTGCAACACGAACAAGGAGCATGCACGCAATTGCTCAAGAGCCAGAGGTGTCCGTACAACCTTGCGTGGGATGTACGTGCATGCCGATGGGCCTATATTCTCCTGTAAGACAAAGGCATCTTTAACACACTACAACATTTATGTTGTACAATGTAACCCTCTGGCGCCTACGGGGGCTCCAATAGCGCTACCCGGTACACGACTTATGTCGTGGAGGGAACAGCGGGGTCGCGGGGAAAAGTTTCTTCGTAAAAATCGATACGCCCAAACTATAACTGATATGGGCTTCTGGTTTGTTTTAGGGTGTCGGCAAATGGTTGACTTTTTTCCTAAAGCAATCAGAAAATCTTTGCAAGGCTTAGAAATAACAAAAAAGGCGTGATGAACGTGAAATTTTATGGGAAAATCGTACATATTTTTTTTTAAATAATCATGAACAATATAATGATCAGGTTTGGGGAGTTTATTTTATATGTAAATTGTGAGGAAATGTTTGAACTTTTATGTAGAAGCAATCATTTTGATTTAAATGTGTTTGCTAATTAGCTGTTACCGATTAAAAAATGCTATTTTTTTTACGGAGTACAACTTTCAGATTTTCCAACCTACTTATGCTGTCGTTTCGTATCGTAACCTAAGTAAGGAATAAAGATAGAGAAAAAAAAAAATAAAGGTGGCATTAGAAAGTTGAATAAATTTGCTATAAAAAGCACAAAAGAAAGATATATGTATTGTTAGAATAAAATTGAGCAACTGTCATTAGATTACGGACAATCTTTTTTTTTTTAAGAAAATACTGTATACGGCAACGATTATTATTTAGAAACGTTGATATTTTTACATTTGGCTGTTCAGCACGATAAAGAACAAGGAATGGCCGTTCGAATGATATATAATACATGCACACAGAAGTTATTTACAGATGCACAAACAGGCGTACAAAAAATTATCTACGCATGCATATATTCCGGCCGAACTACAGCGCTCAACGCGTATATAGATACGCTGGCATTTTTCGTAATTTCTCGGTAATAATGCAAGAAAAAAGTTACAACTGCGATGGAAAGCTGAATAAATTTCCTATATATATATATATATATATATATATATATATTATCTAAACTGAATAGGTGTTCCCAGTAAATAATTGAGCAATTGAAGCTCAAAGACTTAAGTTTTGTTTTTTTCACGTAAAGTCAATTGTTCGCTAAAACTTTTTATATAGAAACGTTGATTTTTTTACATTTTGCCGTTCAGCATGATAAAGTACAAGGAATGGCCGTTCGAATGATATATAATACATGCACATTGAAGCTATTTAGAGATGCACAAACAGGCGTTCAAAAAATTATTCACGCACTCGTTAACCCTAGGCCGAACTACGCAGCTCGACTGGGTTTTCGACTCATATTTACGCTGACATTTTTCGTAATTACTCGGTAATGAATAACGCTAAGAAAAAAGTGGATATTGCAATGGAAAGCTGAATAAATTTTATATCAATAGGCCACATAAAAACAATAATTAGACCGTAAAAGCATGAACAAGCTAACAGGTTTCTGAAATAAAATATCTCGGACGTGGAGAGAGAGAGAGAGAGAGAGAGAGAGAGAGAGAGAGAGAGAGAGAGAGAGAGAGAGTCTTCGTGTACGGTTCCTAACGAATATCCGACTCTAATCATAACGATCAGAACTTCTATTTTCGTGAGAGAGAGAGAGAGAGAGAGAGAGAGAGAGAGAGAGAGAGAGAGAGAGAGAGAGAGAGAGAGGTTCAGGGTTCAGACGCAGCGGCGGTGAGTGGCGAACGTGAATGGAACGTGTAAGCAGCTGAGAGCCAGCGACGCCTATTTCCAGATTTGAAACAGAACGCAATAAGTTACATTTCAGGTGTAGGAGTGTGCAACTGTGCATGCACAAGTCTCCTTTGGTTATTATATAACCGTTTATGCAACCAGACTCGTATCAAATGGATCGATTTGTTATTAGAAAGGGTGTCATCATCGCTACTACTGTACGGTACTCGGCACCAAAGCCTTCTTGTTCAGGCGACAAAAAACACAAACAGGCGACGAACTCATTATATCTTAGGTTTTGAATAAGCTTAGCTTGGTCGACAGTCGTCACCTGAGTACAGAGGCTCTTACTCCTCCTCCTACCCCCTCCCCTCCCGTCAATGGGTGTAGCCTAATTTGGGCTTATTTCTTTATATTTGGTGTTATTTCCTCCTCCTCCTCCTCCGTCCCCCCCCTCCTCTGCATCAAAAGAATTGGTCAGAAATACTGAACCTTCTGATCGACCATTTTGGGTGTCTTGCTAACAATCTCACGAGAAAACCCATATGATATGGTGACCCAAAACACAATAACGCCTATGAAAAGGAATCGCCTTCGAAAAGACACTGAGATTGATTTTGTGTGCTCTCTTCTGCTTAACGTCACGCCTATGAAAAGGAATCGCCTTCGAAAAGACACTGAGATTGATTTTGTATGCTCTCTTCTGCTTAACGTCATTCTCCTTATCGTTTGATATTTGCAGGCCTATGCTGTGCAAAAGAAGGGAAATTGACCGGTGGTGACAACGCACCCACGCTAAAGTCCAAGCTGTGGCTGCACACTGCACGGCACAGCATTGGTGGCTCGGTGTAACAGCTGAGCTTGGCCACACGCTCTGTTCAACAATATAAGAGAAATACGAAGCATTTATTTACCTTAATTTCCAAAGGAAGACGCTACACAAAGACAATTGCCCACGGTGGACGATGAAAGTTACGCGTAGCAGATACAACGGTCACTTCGACAGGAATGACTGACTGACTGTCCTGTCCTCTTCATGTAGGCCGTGACGTCATGACAAAGACAGCAGCAGGGAGGCCATCTGTCGGTGCTCTGAAGAAACACTATTTAGTGGAAGAAGCTTCCTCCTCATGTCTCGCTTTGATGTTTTTTGAATCTGTACATCAACTGATTCTAACTATTACGATACTCTAATGCACAGGCCTCTACCGAAGAGGGGGGAGCGGTCGGGGGTCGAACGACCCCCTACAAAATTTCTGGAAGTCCATATTTACTGTGACTATCCTTTTCATTGAAATGTACTTATAGAGTCATAAATAACAATCTTTTGTTCTTTTGGCAAGTCTTCTTTTTTAAACTTTGTTATTAAACATTAACATCATTCTTTAATAGCAGAAATACAAGAATGATAATAGGAATGTGATATAGGCCACCATATTTGTAGATTTTAGTAGAGAAGCGATAATTTTAGAGCTGTGGTACGATAATCTGGTCAGAGAAATTTGACAACATTGCAGCATGGCTGCCGAAACGTGGAACTGACGTCATCGAGACGGCTAATCGGCTCCACATCTTGACGAAGTGTGGAATGTGGAGACTCAATAATACCTTTACGGGGCCAACATGAAAGAAGAGAGGCTGTCCTCACTGGCATTAATTCACACTAATTACAACATGCCGATTGATTTGGATAAAGCTGTGGATATTTTTTTTAAGCTTCACCCAAGATGACTAGAGCTCGTATACGTTTTCACATGAGCTTTATAGTGTTTCGTTGTTTTTGAGTATAAAAGAACGTGTGAGTTACTTTTCTTTCATTACGAAACTAATTTATGTAATCATGTGGCCAACATATTAAAGGAAATTCCTTTCATCCTACATTATCCTACATCATTGCTACATATTACTTGTGTTTGTAGTTTATTATTTGTACAAATATTTGAAGTATGCTTACATTTTATATTTTCATTTGTAGGTGCGTTTGAAAATTTTCAAGTATAACTATACACAGTAATTGCAGTTTCTCATTTTTATTTCTAAATTTTGTTTATTTTTTTTATTGCATCACATACATACTCTTTAGAATGCTTATTAATTATTGTCGTTTAAGTCAAAGTATATAACATAACAATACATAAAGTAATATATTATTGTTAACATACTAAATGAATCAATCAATAAATCTGAAAAAAATATTATTTAATTTCAGTGCAAACTTTCAACATTATAAGTAAAATTCTATTAACCAAAGTCAGTACTCTGAATCACATCTAATCGGGTAGAAGGGCATAGACGCATGCCCAGTTTTTCTTCTTAATATAACTAAAATGACATTTTCAAGTATTTCATCCTGTATATACCTATATATGCAATGACATATATAGACGACAAGGTCCAGTTTTGGGAAAAACGACCCCCCCCCCATAAAAAAAACTCTGGGTACGGGTCTGATGCATTCAGGTTCAAAAGAGGCCAAGAAGAAATTGTTAACTATGTGACTGAAACAGCCATAATAAATGAATCCAGGTTTAGAAGAATAATATTATATTAGATAAAAGCCTAGATATTTGTAGACCAAATGTTATCTTTAAAGCAGAGACATTTCGTCGACCATCTGACTTCATGGAAATGTTATTATGGTGCAGGTTCACTTGACAGTCAGAAAGAGCAGAGTGCTTTTCTATTTAGTTTCCTCGAACGTGACTTTCTGATTTCTTCGTCTCCCTTCTTCTAATTGTAATAAAAAACTAGTAATAAATATTTATAATTAGAAAGTTCACCAGTTTGAAAATCATGACAATTTCCTGATGCTGCGAAAATTAAAATATAGTGGTTTGCCAGAGGGCACAATGCACACACACGCACACACACACACACACACATATATATATATATATATATATATATATATATATATATATATATATATATATATATATATATATATATATATATATATATATATATATATATATATATATATATATATATATATATATATAACTGAAACATTTGTTAATTTAGCTGTGTCCTCCCCCTCTCCTCCCCTCTTCCCTGTTTCACCCTCCTCCATCCCCCTCCCCTCCCCCTCGCCCTTCCCCTCCTAGCCCCCTTCCCCCTCCCCATCCTCCTCCCCTCCCCCTCCACCTCCCATTTCCTCTTCCCCCAATCCCATGCCACACCCCTCCCTTCCCCTTACACCTCCCTTCCCCTCCCCTTACCCAGCCCTTCCCCTCCCTTTACACCTCCCTTTCCCTCCCCTTACCCATCACTCCCCCTCCCCTTACCCCTCACTTCCCCTACTCTTTCCCCTCAATTCCCTTTGCCTTACCCCTCACTTCCCCATTCCCCCTCCCTCTTCCTTCTCCCCTCCCATCCCCTCCCCTAACCCCATTCCCCCTCCCTCTTCCTTCTCCCCTCCCATCCCCTCCCCTAACCCCATTCCCCCTCCCATTCTCCTTCCCTTCCCCCTCTCCTCCTCCCCTCAATCCCCTCTCACCCCCTCCCCTCCCCCCCATTCCCCCTTCCACTCGCCTTAACTCTTTCACCCCTTCCCTCTTACATTCACCTCTCCTTCCCGCTCCCCTCCCCTTCTCCTTTCCCTCTTCCCTCTCCCTCCCGTTACCCCTCACCTCCCCACCCCTTCCCCCTACCCTCCACCTTCCCTTCCCTTTTCCTTTCCCTCTGCCCTCCCCCTCCCCTTCCTCCTCTCCCTTCCCCTCACTTCCCCTCCCCATCCCGCTCCATTCCCCTCATCATCCCCCTCACCTCCCCTCCCCTTACCCATCCCTTCCTCTCCCTATTCCCTCCCTTACCCCTCACTTCCCCTCCCCTTCATCTCCCCATCCCTCTCCCTTCCCCTCACCATCCCCTCACTTCCCCTCCCCTTATCCCTCACTTCCCCCTCCCTTCCTCTCCCCATTCCCTCCCTTAACCCTCAATTCCCCTCCCCATCCCCTCCCCTTCCCCCTCCATTCCCCTAACCTCTCCCTCCCTTCCCCATTCCCCCTCCCTCTTCCTTCTCCCCTAACCCCATTCTCCTTCCTTCCCTCTCCCCTCCCCCTCCCTATTCCCTCCCCTTCCCCCTCCATTCCCGTAACCTCTCCCTCCCTTCCCCATTCCCCCTCCCTCTTCCTTCTCCCCTAACCCCATTCTCCTTCCTTCCCTCTCCCCTCCCCCCTCCCTATTCCCTCCCCTTCCCCCTCCATTCCCGTAACCTCTCCCTCCCTTCCCCATTCCCCCTCCCTCTTCCTTCTCCCCTAACCCCATTCTCCTTCCTTCCCCCTCCCCTTCCCTCCCCTCCCCATTCCCTCTTCCACTCCCCTTAATTTTTCCACCCCTTCCCTCTTACATTCCCCTCCCCTTCCCTTCCCTCTCCCCTCCCCTCCCTTCCCTTCCCTTCCTCCCCTTCCCTTCTCCTTTCCCTCTTCCCTCCCCTTCCTCCTCTCCCTTCCCCTCCTAGCTCTTCCTTGGGAGAGTCGGTAGAGTTGTGGCCTAGCACTCGCTAGGCCCAAGTTCGACTCTCCGGCCGGCTAATGAAGAGTTAGAGGAGTTTATTTCTGGTGATAGAAAATCATTTCTCGCTATAATGTGGTTCGGATTCCACAATAAGCTGTAGGTCTCGTTGTTAAGTAACCAAGTGGTTCTTAGCCACGTTAAGTAAGTCTAATCCTTCGGGCCAGGAGAGCTGTTAATCAGCTCAGCGGTCTGGTAAAACTAAGGAAGGCCGGTGCTGCCTGTAGCCTTTGTAACTAATGTTGACATCTTTCTTTCTGCTCTGTTTGTTGCCAGAGTTTCAAGTCGTTCATTTCATCGTCTTCTTCCTTCCTTTTCATCATTTCTCCTACTTCTTCAACACAGTTTAGAAGAACATACGAGCACGTTTATTAATATTATATTGCTAACGCTGCTACTCCTATTTTTATTATTATTAATGAGTAATACACACGCACTATATATATATATATATATATATATATATATATATATATATATATATATATATATATATATATATATATATATAAGTGCGATAAATTTTAGCTCTCTCGCCTGAGATTTATATTCATTTGTACAATGGACTCCTAGTTACATATGAATGATATGTAATGAGTGTTTAATGCCATTTTATGGAAGTTGTGTTGCATTACGCGTATCATGTTTCTTTGTTCGTTACGTTTTTCCAGACATATTTGCGTATATTATTTTATTGCTCACTAGCATCAACCACTATCTGAGAAAATTCTCCACTTATTATCTTGGCTTTATCATATTCAAATGATTTCTTCTCTGTTTTCTGCCATTTTATAATCCACCATTGTGTTATCCAGCAAATTGTCTTTGATCAGTTTTGAATGAGGAAAGGTTTTTTATATAATAAATAGCAGCAGTAATGCCAGTACCTCAATATTTCATTTGGGGGTCCATGTCTGTGTGAGACATAAATATTCCGTTTCTATTTACATTTCAGTTACCCCAATTTATATTTCAGTATGATTAAATTTTAAATGTGTTTTATTTTAAATAAAGTACATTTTACAATTTGGAAGCAGGGAGATATAAAAATGAGGCTCTTTTTCTAAAGTATTTAGAAATATATCCTTGGAGGTTGGGGGAGGGATTCGAGGAAGTGATGAGAAAGTCATATTTTAAGACTATCTTGTCCATGATAAGGACTTAATATCTTAAGACTGTCTTGTCCATGATAAAGACTTAATATCTTAAGACTACCTTGTCCATGATAAAGACTTAATATCTTAAGACTATCTTGTCCATGATAAGGACTTAATATCTTAAGACTATCTTGTCCATGATAAAGACTTAATATCTTAAGACTATCTTGTCCATGATAAGGACTTAATATCTTAAGACTATCTTGTCCATGATAAAGACTTAATATCTTAAGACTGTCTTGTCCATGATAAAGACTTAATATCTTAAGACTATCTTGTCCATGATAAGGACTTAATATCTTAAGACTATCTTGTCCATGATAAAGACTTAATATCTTAAGACTATCTTGTCCATGATAAAGACTTAATATCTTAAGACTGTCTTGTCCATGATAAGGACTTAATATCTTAAGGCTATCTTGTCCATGATAAAGACTTAATATCTTAAGGCTATCTTGTCCATGATAAGGACTTAATATCTTAAGACTATCTTGTCCATGATAAAGACTTAATATCTTAAGACTATTTGTCCATGATAAAGACTTAATATCTTAAGACTATCTTGTCCATGATAAAGACTTAATATCTTAAGACTATCTTGTCCATGATAAAGACTTAATATCTTAAGACTATCTTGTCCATGATAAAGACTTAATATCTTAAGACTACCTTGTCCATGATAAAGACTTAATATCTTAAGACTACCTTGTCCATGATAAAGACTTAATATCTTAAGGCTATCTTGTCCATGATAAAGACTTAATATCTTAAGACTACCTTGTCCATGATAAAGACTTAATATCTTAAGACTATCTTGTCCATGATAAAGACTTAATATCTTAAGACTATCTTGTCCATGATAAAGACTTAATATCTTAAGACTATCTTGTCCATGATAAAGACTTAATATCTTAAGACTATCTTGTCCATGATAAAGACTTAATATCTTAAGACTACCTTGTCCATGATAAAGACTTAATATCTTAAGACTATCTTGTCCATGATAAAGACTTGATATCTTAAGACTATCTTGTCCATGATAAAGACTTTGACACAACTCAGTATTAAGTCCAAGGCCAACACCTTCCTCACATAAAAGCAGCCCTACATGTGGTACATGGCCGATTGTGACGAAATTAGAAACATTTCAACTTTCCGAGACGATTTGACAAAACTAAAAATGTTTTAACTTTCCGCGACTTCTTGTTAAGTTCATTATATATCTCTCTGTTTATTTCTCGTTATATTACGTTGCAGTTTGAAAAATCTGAAAATACTTCAACTTCAGAGGCTTTTTTGACAAAACTGAAAGTATATCGACTTTTAGAGACACATTCTGTTTATTATTTCAATTCATTTTAGGTAAAATTACGTTGTTATTTGACACGTCTGAAAATATTTCATCTTTTATAGATTTATTGTTTGCATTATACCAGTTACTTTACGTAGCTAAGTGCATATCTGAGCGATCCCAAGACCAAAGAGCAGCTTGTTCCCAGCATCCAACACCCGTAAGTGAATACTGGAATGATTTCATTTTTCCATGTGAGTTTACTCTGAGAATCCCTTGACGAGAATGATTGCTGTAGGAGCAGGGAGCTTCGCAGGGAGCTGTGGAAGGCAGGTGATCGCATCTTATCTCAGCTGAGTGTGTTTGGGAAGCTTTTCACCTGTGATGTATATACGTAGCAGAATCACACAGCGTATCGAGTACTCTCATGCATAAGATTGCAGTGAGGGCATTGTCGGAAACTCCTTTTTGAAGGCGTTTACTTGACGCAGACTTCACCAAACGTGAATGATGAGATTCGAAAATGTTTCATTCACTCATCTTACGGGACCTTGGTCCTTGCAACAAAGACCTTTCAAATTCAAAGGACAGCAACAGAAAAGGAAAATATTGCTTATAACACAGGTATTTTAAGCATGTTATTTGCTATTTGTTCATACGGACAAATAACATGAACACTGTTAATATTAAAAATGACTCACAGTAGCTTTAGTCTTGAAATGGAGAAACACCACTGAGAGACTGTACAGAACGTGACTTGAAATATTTTGGGGAAAATGCTGGAGGGTTGCTTACGAGAATCGGGGAACACAAAAGGTACATGCGAAAAAACAAGGCCTTATATAGTGAGCCACAGTCTTAAGCTCGACCACCGCATAAATTGGGCATAAGAAGAAGACTGGTGGAGGGTGAAACGATGGGTAGTGGTCTAGTATCTTTCACGCAGGAAGATAAATTCACTAACAATCTTATTTCCGGAAATATATTGAAGGATCTAAGAAAACGACCATTACGATGGTGTTGTCTCGTCACCACATCTGATACTGCGGTGGCCTCTTTCTCTTGTCCAGGTCAGTCGATTACTGAGTGACCGGCGCTTACGCAGCTGCTGCTGATGACCGTCAGAACGCCGCATTGGGCAAGCTGCTGCCACCAGTTGGGCCTTTCAGACGACTGACTGTCAGCGGCCTTTCATCACAAAGCGATGGCATTGCCTCATCTATGCGTGACGACCGGTTCCTTATTTCATGAGCAACTTCGCTAGCTCGAATCTTTTTCTGTTTACTTGATCAGTGTTTGAACATCAGGGCGCCAGATTAAAAAGGTGAATCGAACAGATTCCCGAAAGCTCTCTCTCTCTCTGTAGGGAGTTATTTTTAAATATACGTACCCATAAATAACTGAGAATTTGTTTCTCCACTGCTAATATTATCAAGGAATTAAACTTGTAAGTAAAAGCTCAAGGTTGAATAAAATTTTAGCCTCGCCCTCTATTTTATTTTTATCTTTACATTGCTTTTTTAGGAAAAAGTATTGCTATATATATATATATATATTATATATATATATATATATATATATATATATATATATATATATATATTATATATATATATATATATATATATATATATATATATACATATATATATATACACACGCACACACACACACACACACACACACACACACATATATATATATATATATATATATATATATATATATATATATATATATATATATACATATATATATATACACACACACACACACACACACACACACACACACATATATATATATATATATATATATATATATATATATATATATATATATATATATGTATATATATATATATATATATATATATATATATATATATATATATATATTCATTTCTGTTTTCTTTCAGAACACTTACTCGGAGTAATTAGTCAGAAAAAACCCATCCGATTCAGACACAAAGAGGCGGTTAGTTGCAGAGGGAGGGAAGCACCAGAATTAAAAGGCGGAGAAAAACGCAGTTGAAGTTTGGCGATATTCAACACGCGAAAACTTTTGAATGAAAAGAGCTAGAAAGCTGCGGTTGGTCTTAAGAATGAGCTCATCTCTTCTGCTTTATGTAAAAAAAAAAAAAAAATTAATATATTCGCATTTCGAATATTGCCAAAAATAACTGCGTTTTTCTCCGTTTAAAAAAATGCATTTATTACTTTAAAAAACATTTTAATTGATGTTCATTTCCTAAAAAAAAGTGTTTTGTACGAATTGTGTATATCTAATACACACAAATTTTGTAGCATTTTTGTGCGGACAATATGCGCAAAAAGATTCCTAATGTGTGTGTGTTTTTTTTACAGCTTAAAATCACTTTAAATTTAGTTATATTCCTAAAATGTATCATTATACATTAATTTCATTCGCTATTATGCAACTGTGTGCAATTTGCGCGTATGGCGCACCTAAAAGTGCCGCCAAAAAGTGGTTGCTACCGAAAAATCGATATAAGATAAATTATTGTTTTAAAGTTTCGAGTTTTTTTTCTACTTTGCACTCAATGACGTGCAAATCACTAATAATACAGGCGGCTACGAATGCCCCAAAGAGCCTGAGCTAAAGGTCAATGACCTTGGGAACCAATCAGCCGTTTGTTGCCTTTCTTCCGTGCCCACACTTAGCTTCTTCTCTTACGAGAGGACATTAATGTGTGTTGGCTTTCATAAGGCCTCTTATCCAACACAGTCATGCAATAGTATTGTTTTTCCACTGCCTCCCTCTCGCCCCCAATAGCAGTTCGGGGTCCACCCACACAATTGGTGCATCTTTTTCAAGTTGCTTCGGCCGTCAGACCCCGTGATAAAAAATGAATCTCTATCCACCAGCAAAGACGCTCTCTGTTCAGCCAGCTACCTAGAAGGGGCCTGCGGCTATTCAGACTGCTGAATACGGCTGAAAAACAACAAGTCTGATTCAGACATCTTGTGTGTCGTGAAGCCGACGCTCTGCTGCTGCATCGCTTCCCAGTTCTCAATAACTATAGGCCTAGCCATCTGTGGTATCATGTCGATTTTGTACTGTGCTTGTTATCAAGCAATATTATTCGTTTTAAACAAACAACCAACTGCAGGTGAACACTCTGGTATTTTTACGTCTTAATCAAACAACCAACACAGGTGAACATTCTCAGATATTTTTTATTCAGACAAGGATGATTAAATTCTTTGGTATTAATTTTTTTTTACTGATCAAATAACAGTACTATTCAATGGTAATAAAGTTATTAAAAAACACAGCACGATATTATACCTTGTATAATAATAATAATAATAATAATAATAATAATAATAATAATAATAATAATAATAATAATAATAATAATTATAATAATAATAATAATAATAATAATAATTTTTTAAATGAATGTGATATAATAATAATCACAAAATTACAGAGGAATTGCCGAAAAACCCGTAGAGGCACTTGACACAACTAACCGTGTTGAGTTTAAAGGGACAGAATGCCGGGAAGGCTCCGCACGGGACGCTAGACAGCTGCTGATTGGCCGAGAGAGCCCCGAAACAGTAAGAGGCGCTCCCATTGGCTACTCACTTCCAACCTGTGAGCACTGAGCGAGGCGGACTGTGTGGCTGGCGGCGAATACCTCTCTCTCGCTGACTGACTTGCTCTTGCAGACGCTCGCCCGTCGCCATTCGCTAGATGCCAAAAGATCACTTTACTCGAAGCGATTTTCGACCATTTTGCCGATGTCAGGGAAGGGTTTGTGATGCGTTTTCAGAAACTATATAGGAAAACGTGTTAGCCTTCTCAAAGGAGCCATGAAGTAACGTGTTTCACTCTTCCTTTACCAACCCCAAGAGAAACTCCACCTCAGATCACCACTGCATTCGCTCTCCCCCGTTCTGAGTGCTCTTGTATCATGAACTTGTATTTATTTGATTGGGTCACTATGATTATAAGAAAACGCAGTCTACACGTAGAAAAGATAAAAAACGGCTGCCTTGTACAAAAGACGGCTTGCAAACATTGCCTCAAACATAACTAAACATGGCAACTTATCAATATATACTTAGAACTCGTATTTCTGAGAATTTCCATTTGTTTATCTCAAAGGAAAAATGTGAGTAATATATTAAACAAGTGACAAAAGGTGACCTCGGAATGTCTAAATTCGTTGTTACCTAATCCATATATATATATATATATATATATATATATATATATATATATATATATATATATATATATATATATATATATATATATACGTATATATATATATATATATATATATATATATATATATATATATATATATATATATATATATATATATATATAAATGGATGTATGTACGTGTGTGTGCAAGTGTGTGTGCATGTGTGTGTTCCACTTACACTCTGAAACGCATTGAGCAATTTCAGCCAAACTTGGTATACATATGACTTACCCTCTGGAAAAGAACACTGCGGGGGTAGACATCACTGGCACCAAAGGGGGGGAGGTGTGGGAAGGGGGTGACGTGTAAAAATGACAGAAAACGACAGAGATTAGAGTCTAATCCATAGTTTTCGAGATCGCTGGGATGAATAGTGACACTCCCGATGCCCTTCAAGTCCTGGTTCAGCCCCGATAGGAATGGGGGTGGGAGGGGTGAAATATAAAATGTTAAAATGCTGGGCAATGTAATTGAAGCAACTATCTTATCAGCAATGAGAGAGAGAGAGAGAGAGAGTTTGTTGTCGGTTGTCATTCACAGATTTCCCGGGCAGTTCTAGTACACAAATAAAAGCAGCAAGATCGTTCGGTGGCGGCAAACCCACGCCATGAGCAGCCAGTTCACCCCCAAGAAGAAGTTCCCTTCTTCCCAAAGTTGTAATCATTCCTCTCTTTCCAAAAATTCAATGCCTCGTTGGCAACCACGAGGTTCACCTTCAGGAAAACTTTCATAAAAAATTGGCGTATAACTTCCTGTAGAATCCTCCTAATAAACGCACAAACCAGCTCACTAATAGAGAAACAAACAAACAAACAAACCGAAAACAGTAGCCTCTTTGTTGGAAGTGAAGGCAGCCAAGAAAAGGTGTCTGAACCAAGACAAAAGCTGTCTAATCATCGCATAATGGAGGACTCTCTAATTAATGGGGGTTTGGAAATGCCTCAGGCCTTAAGCCGTTTTTAATTTCATTTTCTTTTTCATTAAATCCCATGCCTTCTTTTTATTTTTTTTAATGGTGGTTTTAACTGACTCTGTCCAATTCAGAGCTACAACGGAGAACAAGACTAAGGGTGCTACACGCGCTCGAACAGTGATCGTCGGACAAACAGTGTTACCAGATAACAAAGGTGTGCAGATGACGTCAGAAGCGATCACCACGGACTAACAGGCAACAGGGCCGGGTATGTAATGCATAAAATCAGTCTGTTGCAAAGAAAACAAACTGTAGACCACCGCAACACTAATGTTCGGTTCAGAGTTGAAACACCGCTTCTTGACCGATAGCATCGGCTCCGAACTTTGTCTGCCGGACTTGGACCAGCAAACGGAGTAGAAGCGACGGTATATTATTATTCTTTACTGACAAAACATTACATAATTCCATATTTACATTTAGTTTGCACAAAACAGTGTGTTTTCTTTTTTTTAGTTTATAACAATAACTCATCTGTCCCATACATTATAAAATATTTTGTCCATAAAAAGGAAAAATTTTTCTCATTCACAATATCCAGCTACATCAATATCTGGTAGCACTGTTTGTTGCCAGGTCAGCTCTCCACAAATATGCACTTCTGACGTCACCATACTGCATTGTTAAGTATATCTTAGTTTAACCAGACCACTGAGCTGATGAAGAGCTCTCCTAGAGAGGGCTGGCCCGAACGATTAGACTTATTTCACGTGGCTAAGAACCAATTGGTTACTTAGCAACGGGACCTACAGCTTATTGTGGGATCCGAACGACATTATAGCGAGAAATGAATTTCTATCGCCAGAAATAAATTCCTCTAACTCTTCATCAGCCGGCAGGAGACTCGAACTTGGGCCTAGCGAGTGCTAGTCCACAGCTCTACCGACTCGCCCAACGAAGATTCACTGCATTGTGTGACGAGGTAACAGTGTTTGTTCGACGAACTCTGCTCGAGCGTGTGTAGGCACAAGGCCTCGGAGCGTGAGGAGCTCTGGTCCGAGATGTGCTCAGCAGAAATACAACGTCAATTTGTAATGCACAATCATCTTCAATGCCCTTTAGTCAACATGGTCATTAACAATCTCGAGAAACAGCAGAGCTCATATTCATGTCGGCCAATCTGAAGGCTTAGAACTGGAGGACAGTTAGCTTGGCTATTCACGTCATCAGTAAACTGGTTGCATGAGCAACACAGCAACAGCAGTACTGTAGTAGTAGTAGTATTAGTAACTTCCATACAAGTTTGGAAGAGGCCATAAAAATGAATTAGATTTCATCACCAAAATGAATATTCGTAAACACGCAAGAAACAATCATCTTAGAGCTTCTTACCTACAGTCAAGTTTTCCACTTGAAATCCCACCTTTATTTATTTATTTATTTACACTTAAATGGCTTGGGAAAATTTTCGTCTTTCATTCACGAATTCCTTGACATTATTCATGTCACAGAAACTAAGGGAGAGTCACAACGTATAACACTGTCCAATTACAGAGATTCACAAGTGCTTCAACATCAATGCAAAAATACAAAATAGTACATAATCACAATTTAAAATCAATTACAACGCAACAGACTTTGGGTAGGGCCCATGAGCGTTAAAGTGTCCTCACATGATACCTATAGTTATTCTAAACCGATTACATTCCGACAAACATAGATGCGGAATTACTGAGGTGACACAACAGCTTTACTCAATTTGTTAACCCTGAACGCAAAAT
Organism: Macrobrachium rosenbergii; assembly: GCA_039081455.1. Lineage (NCBI taxonomy): Eukaryota > Metazoa > Arthropoda > Malacostraca > Decapoda > Palaemonidae > Macrobrachium > Macrobrachium rosenbergii. The sequence goes on from JANJGK010003505.1 coordinate 39,108, forward strand.
GAGACGAAGCAAACACTCTTTACGAAGTTGCAAGTTCTAAACACGTTACTACGAATATCAACGCTCCAACAGGAATAAAAGCAATATGATGAATGGAAAAATTCCAGCGGTTCTTACTGTCGTTCTCGGGATAATTTCCAATATTCAGAATGTTAATGAGGACGCAAAGAAAGACAAAGATGGTAAAATATCCAATCAACTTCGCACTACCAATGATGAACTATTTAACTGTCAGACCATAAGGGAGTTTTTGCTGCATCTTTCATTCACAGAAGTTACGCGAAAAGGTTCCTTCCTTATTCAGGAACCCGAACAAGCCTGGGCAGGGACGCATTAAGTGGCGAATTGACAGACTTTCGGCAGACGTGAAATTCGCGGCCTGAGGTCTGGCTGAGAGGGCAACAGCAAGAAGAGACGTCCAAAGGCGGCATAATTATGGGAGGGAGAGGCTCCGTTTTTCAGAGAAGGGGAGGTTAATAGCAATCTAACCTCCTTAGTTAATGAGTGGACGAGATTTGAAATAAGTAAAATATGCGACCAAGTTTCTTCGGCGCAACCGAGTTTTCTGTACAGCCGCTACAGCGCATAATTAAGGCCGCGAACAAAAGATCTATCTTTCTGTGGTCTCGGTACAATGCAGTATGAGCAGCGGCCCATGAAGCTTTAACCACGGCCCGGCGGTGGCCTATCCTATATCGTTGCCAGAAGCACGATTATGAATAACTTTAACCTTAAATAAAACAAAAACTACTGAGGAGGCTAGAGGGCTGCAATTTGGGATGTTTGATGTTTGGAGGGTGGATAACCAACATACCAATTTGCAGCCCTCTAGCCTCAGCAGTAGTTTTTATAATATGAGGGCGGACAGGAAAGTACGGACGGACAGACAAAGCCGGCACAATGTTTTCCTTCTACGGAAAACTACAAAAAGAAAGGTTGAGTAGAAAGGTTCGCTGGCGCCCTCTTCAGCTCTTCAGTGAGGAGACATAAATGACGGAGCATAAGAAAAAAGAGAGAGAGAGAGAGAGAGAGAGAGAGAGAGAGAGAGAGAGAGAGAGAGAGAGAGAGAGAGAGAGATACCCACGTCTGAAACTCAAGGAATGACGACTCCTCTGAGTCGGCATTCCAGCGGTGACTTTCAGGAGGGAAATTACAAGCCGTCGGAATGAGGGAACTTCAGTGGAGGGAGGCAGGGAGGAGATTCTGATGGCCAACTGTTAATCTATCTCCCTCTCTCTCTCTCTCTCTCTCTCTCTCTCTCTCTCTCTCTCTCTCTCTAAAACTATTGAAAGACAGAAATAAATACGATGACGAAAACAAAACTGAAGCAACCGGTAGAGTTATAACAGAAAACGAGATATTTAGCCTCTACAAATGACAGTATTGTTGGCAATTGTTTGAAGAGAGTGAAAAAAGTATACCTTAGTTTTACCAGACCACTGAGGAGCTGATTAACAGCTCTCCTAGAGAGGGCTGGCCCCAAGGAAGGATTAGACTTATTTTACGTGGCTAAAAACCAATTGGCTACTTAGCAACGGGACCTACAGCTTATTGTGGAATCCGAACCACATTATAGCGAGAAATGAATTTCTATCACCAGAAATAAATCCCTCTAACTCTTCATCAGCCTGCCGGGGAATTGAACTCCGGCCCATCGAGTGACAGTCCGCAGCTCTACCGGCTCATCCAAAGAAGAGCTTTTGAAGAGAGTAAAAGTGATATGAATATGAACAAGCGTCTTGTCGTGTGATATGAATGAATCTTGAAAAACGTCTAAATCAAGTGAATGCCTTGGTAATTACGACGTAAATATTCCCAAACGCCTGACATTAAGCATATTACATTTCACGTGGCAAAGAGGACAGTATATTTCCGAGGCGAGTGCTGCGAACAAGAAGGATAAACATCAAAAGTCTGTCTGTCGACTATGAACTTTTGTCGAATGTGTCGAGAGAGACACGACGATTTTGATGAGGGATCTACAGATGCTTTATGGATGAAACCATGAGAATCGCACGACAGGGACCATCTGCACAGCTTGTGCAAGCATGAGAGGCAGAAGAAAGGCTTGGAATGATAATACGTGAGGCTCAAAGGGATGAAGATGTTTTTGACTTTCAAAGTCGAAGAAAACTTTGATTGCAGCCAAAGCCGATGTCGAAATCGCCCTCGACTGAAAGCTAAAGATCATCAAGGGAAACCAGAAGTCAAAGCAAAAGAGTGATGCTTCAAGGCAACACATACAAAGCACGAAGAGAAAAAAGCAGAAAAAAGAAGAAGAAGAAGAAAACTTTACGTCGTTACCTAAGATAAGAGGCGCAGGCTACTTGAGATCTAGCCACCAGGTAAGCACCCATTAAAAGTTTTTCAGAACTTTAAGTGATCATTATCATAACTTTGGCCATTTAAAACACTTACTGACAGCTGCTCTTCGTAATCCACTAGAATCAATCTGATAATTATGAGACAAGTTTAAGAACTGAGAGAAAAATAAGAGGTTCACGCAAGCACTATGCAAGCAAGACCCACGTTATTCTCCTCGTGACTGTGGAAGCAGATGAATTCAAACTCTTACCATCATTGTTCTCAAAAGCAGAATAATGCCGAAGCGGAATCCCTCCAAGAATGGAAAGCAATGATAAAAAAAGCCCCTCTATAAAAATTTTGTGGTATAACAAACAAACGTTTTGGTAATGTTATACATTAGTTGAAATTAAAAGTGGAAAACGTAAGTTTCCGAAAGGTAAAAAAATAAAAAAAAATTTTATTCGTCGAAGTACACCTGATAAAATAAAAGCAAAACCTTCATTAAATAGAGGTAAATACTGAAATAGAGGTATACATACACTACACTACACTACAGTATATACACGAGCTCCTACAAGTATGTTAATATCCATATGCAAAGAGCTTTATCCAACTAAATCATGTACAAACTCACATTTCCTATACATGAAGAATTCATTACTGGTAGCCACCACCTTCTGAGTCTCCCTCTCCTAATATCCCCAACAGTTCATGATTATAGACACCTTTATGTCAACCTAACGTCGTCTCATCTTTGAATGAAACCAAGCTCCCTCGGAATGATATGTTAATTTGTTTACCATCTTCATCTTATAATCTACATTTTCACGATTTTAAATGATGCTGACACAAATTTCACAAAACAATTAAGCTCAACAGGTTAAATGTATATTCTTCCATTGCTATTCTATAAACAGAAATCAATTGTGCACAGGAGAATTCCGTAACCATATACTGTGCTGAGCAGCTGGTAACCATTCATTCATACATTCCAAGTTTTGCTTCCACTGATACACCTCTTCGTTCAAAGCCTTTGCAGCATCCCGGCATCTTTCTTAGCTCACCTATGCCAGAGCCTCCTTTTCTGTCACTCTACCACCGTTCACTCACTGCCAAATACCTGTATGAACCTACTCCTTCCATTCTTCCACTCCCCCTGCTGTTATTCACGGCTGCCTTTTCCTAGGCTCTATTTACCATTATAACAACTTTCCCTCTCACCTTTCTCTTCTTATAAAACATTTCATCGTTTTGGAGAGCGTTAAATAGTTATAAATGAAAATCCCTCTTCAGCAGCAGGATAGGAAATACTTTCCCTGGGGCCTCATCAACGCCTGAGGTGAATGACCATGGCTTTGACTCTTACTGAGAAAACCTCCATCGCCATCAGCTGCAGTAGTAACAAAAATACCCAATAGGTCACGACAATCAATGCTGTCAGACACTTCCGAAAAACTGCTTTGAAATTTTCTAGCACCGAAAATTCTAGACACGTGATAAAAGAGGCTTAGTGAGATCCGCTCGTTTCCAGCGGATTCCCTTTACTGTTTAGAAGACCTTCCTCTTGTGAAATGGTTCGGATTTTTCACTTTTTTTTTCATTCCCCAAAACCTTTGTTGCTGATTTAATTCAATACCGATTAAAACTATGAGGTCAAGGATTCAAAACAGCAATCAAACTTCTTCGATCTAATAAAAAATCATAATAATATGCAACGCTCTTAGAATATCTGTCGTAAACCTCCCCATGCCAAAGAAGTGGCCCCCGGGCATGCGGAGATAACTTGAGCTGAAAGAGTAAACATGTCAATTCTCTCTCTCTCTCTCTCTCTCTCTCTCTCTCTCTCTCTCTCTCTCTCTCTCTCTCTCCTGCTTCACTGCTTCGCCCATGACACTGCCTTACCTATTCAATTCCCTGACAACAAAGCACATAAATGGAGGCAGGGGTGGGGGTGGGGGGGGAGAGAGAACCACATCAATGAGCCAATAACAGAAGTTAGTGAAGTGTAGAAAACGGAGGGAATGAAACAGCAGTATATTCTCTCTCTCTCTCTCTCTCTCTCTCTCTCTCTCAGTGAATTCGAGTATGTATATAAAAATGTTTTCACGATGAGGTTTTTTTCACTCATTAGAATAGTTTTTTCCTAACATTGTGGCATTAGTCATTACTGCTTTCTCCTTTTATAAATGATGAATCGAGGATGAATCGTATCTAATCCCCAACTCCACTAAAATAATATTAAAAAAACTCACATCATCATCTGCCCCCCCCCCCCCCCCCAAAACTAATTTACCCTTTGTTTATTGAGAACCGCATGGCCGATCGTATTTGACCTAGAAATCAGAGCCCGGTTATCAACATTCCGATTTGTCCTTTTTACCTGAACCGATATTGAGATGACACGGATAAAAAAGGGCAAAGAGGGGAGACTTACTGCTGCTCCCTTTAAGAAGCTTAGCCCAACTAAGCTTCTTAAAACGGCCTTTCTAAAGGCAAATTGAGCTGTCTGAACTGTCTTACCTCCGCAGGAAACCTGGGAAGAGGCTGAACACCACGGGCACGACGCGGCCGGAGCCCTTATAAGGGAAAGACAGCAGTAGAAGCAGTCAGTTAGATAGTTGTGGGAGGAGGAGCCATGCAGTAACCGTCCTCGAGGGACAACCGTATATGCGGGCGAGTGGTACCCTTTGCTGAGAGACCATTTCATTTTCCCAGTCCGACTCCAGACTCCAGTCATCCTCGAGGGCACTGCCATACATGTGGTCGCCCCTCATCCTTCTTCGTCAGAGACCCGCTTCCCCCACAAGGTAAAGTGAAAGTGCGAGTGAAGAGTTTTCAGTCACGACAGTTTGCCCTTTAGAAAGTTTGGAGTACCAGCATTTCACTTCTGTCCTTGTGCCAGTTTATCCAGTGCCATTTCCAATGTCCTGTGTTCGAATGTAAAGTGGTCATTCATTCCTCGAGTCTTTGGCGCCCTCAGTGCAAACTCGAGTCATATTCGATGTTATATTGTTCCTTTACTGGCGTGTAATGCGTAAATCTCTCTTGCAGAGGGACCCATTCGCAGTGGACACATCTTGGATTGTGCCTTGCCTTTATTCAAGACTCCACTAGAAGGATCTTCAGGCGTTGCAAGCCCTTTATCAATTTACCTATCCAATTTCCCTTCAAAAGCTTGCTTTTGTAAATATAATACTTTAATTTATTCCAAGTGTTTACGTGACATTTCCTTATGAAGTAGAGCCTTCAGCTCCTAAATTCTCCCCTTTTTCTTATTTTTTTTTACGATTTCCCTTTACGCAAGTTAGAACTCCAAGGCCAATTAAATAGAGTTTCCGTTGCCGGCCTGTAAAATACTATAAACCCAGGGAAATACGTATATATATATATATATATATATATATATATATATATATATATATATATATATATATATATATATATATATATATATATATATATATATACAGAACTCCAAGGCCAATTAAATAAAGTTTCCGTTGCCGGCCTGTAAAATACCATAAACCCAGAGAAATATGTAAATATATATATATATATATATATATATATATATATATATATATATATATATATATATATATATATATATATATATATATATATATATTACTAAAAGGACCTCATTCAAACTGGATGGTATTTAATGGAGTTTTTATTCAAAAAGTTACAAGCTTTCTTGGACAAACAGTCCACATTATCAAGTATCCGTACGGATACTTGATAATGTGGACTGTTTGTCCAAGAAAGCTTGTAACTTTTTGAATAAAAACTCCATTAAATACCATCCAGTTTGAATGAGGTCCTTTTAGTAATTCTACTAATGCACAGAACAATTGTGTATGTGATAAAGTTAATATATATATATATATATATATATATATATATATATATATATATATATATATATATATATATATATATATATATATATATATATATACATATATATATAATATATATACATATATATATATATACATATATATATATATATACGTATACATATATAAATATATACATATAAAGGTGTGTGTGTGTGTTCACTTGCGGGCACGTGTATGTTTCAGTTTCTTGGGCTCCCATCATTAAAGCGACAAGTCAAGTGCAAATAATTTTGATCATCCTTGTAATTTTGTCATACTTTTGCGGGGAATATGTGATGATAACTTAATTTCTTCAAGCTAATTAATGGAAAGAAGACAGAGAAGGGAATGCTCTTAGAGTAAAATGAGATGTTATTATAATTTAGATAATCTTTAATAATAAAGATTCCAAAGGGGTGAGTTCACGCAAAGAACTAAGTGAGTGCAACTCTTGCTAGTTAGGGATCTTCATTGTGTTAGCTGATTGACTTTATCCAGAGATTGTTCTGGTTCCTTCTCCTTTGTGAAAGATTTTTTCCTCAGATAACTCGTGGTATATATTCCCGCATCACCAAGGCACCTGTGCTGCAGTTCCAATCAGGTCTCGTGATGGGTGTTGCAGGAGGATGAACAAATAGTGCTTTCAATACCCCCTACTCAGTCAGTTTTCTGTAAAAGAAAACTATTTGTCTGTCCGTCCGCGCTTTTTCTGTCCGCCCTCAGATCTTAAAAATTACTGAGGCTAGAGGGCTGTAAATTGGTATGTTGATCATCCACCCTCCAATCATCAAACACACCAAATTGCAGCCTTCTAGCCTCAGTAGTTTTTAATTTGATCTACGATTAAAGTTAGCCATGATCGTGCATCTGGCAACGCTATAGGACAGGCCATGGTCTAAGAGAGAGAAGGTCTGTTCACAACTGACCCAAAATTCGACCAACTTCGCGCATGACGTCACGGGGGGAGCGGATGGGCTATTTACCTGTCAGCCAGGCCACGGAAGTAAAGCAGAAAGGTGGTGTAAATGCGATTGTTGTTTTATATTGTGTATTCACGTGTATTTTGGCCATCGTCTTTGTAGAACTATGCCGAATATTTGTGCGCTATGGATGGAACTCCAATTCACATCGAAATACTGATCTTACTTTTCATAAATTTCCTAAAAATGAAGAACTCCGAAAGAAATGGATTTACCTGTGCAAGAGAAAAGACAAATTTAATGCGGATTCTAAGTATTTGTAGTTTGCATTTTTAATCAACTGATTATGTAAGGAACCTTATATATGAATTACTTGGAATTTTCAATACCAAGACATCTTGTACATTTACAGATTGATGCAATACCAACAATGCATCTGTCAGCATCTGAGGACAAGTTTAAAATTTGGTATTCTTTTGAAGTGAAGTCGATGGTTCTTAACGAATCAGTTTATATTGTTAATATATTACAATGTGACAAATATTTGCTACTTAATCGTTACTATTTTTTCTATTACCATTTATAACTGAATATTGCAAATGATCAGATGCCATAATTCCCCTATTTGGATTTTCGGTGGTGTTCAAGGAGAGAGTACATGTATTGGTATTCTATCCGAGTAAAGTTACCTGTTCATAATAAATCAGTTTATATAGTTGAATATATTTACAGTATGGCATATATTTGTCACTTAATATTTAGTATGCTTACTATTACCACTGATAATCAAATCTTTTCAATGGTTTGATGTCAGGATTTTCACTTTAGATTTTGGGTGTTGTACAAGGAAAGAGATGTAATGGAAATAAATTTTTATATTTATTTTTTGTACAATTAAACGTCTGAACATTCCAGCTGATTTCCTATAAAGCTAGCGATCATCATCAACGTGGTTTAGGAAATTTTTCTGCTTTCAAACTTAAATATAATTGCAAGACTCGAACTTTGGGTTGGGGAATGAACATACCAATATTCCATTTGGTGAATAAATTATTGACCTAGTTTTTTTTGCAATATCTGTGCAAAGTTTCTTATTCCTTTGCCCAGTAAATAGCTAATCTAAGTTGACCATATGCCACCAATTATGGACTTTGGCCCAGGAATTGAAATATCAAAATTTCCTCTGGCGAATAAATTTTTCACCTTGTTAATCTTTTCATAATATCTGAGCAATATTTCGTCTGTTTCTCTGCCAGTAACTATCATTGCAGTTGACCGGATGCCACCATTTATGAACTTTAGGTCAGGGAATTAAAATACCAAAGTTTCCTTTGGAGAGTAAAAGGTTGACCTACTTAATCTTTTTGTAATACCTCGGCAATATTTCCATTGTTCTTTGCCCAGTAAATAATATAATTGCAGTTGACTGGATACCACCAATTATATGACTAGGCCTAACCATACAGGTAATGATAAATTGTTTTTAGTTGAACGTAAGTCACCAGTTATAACCTTTTTTCCTTTCTTTCTTTTGTACTAAATATCAGTTGTAAATATTACAGGAAATGACGTCTTTACCAGCCAGGAGTTGTTACTTAATTATATTCTTGATGGTAGAGTAAAGTTCAATATTCTACAGTATAAATGAAATAAATCTTTTATTACCCTTCCATTACCTTTAAAAACAAACTATTGCATTTTGCTTAATGACATTTTAACAGAAGTATTGGGTAAATCCCGTTATTAAAATTAAAATCTTTGTTTTATAAACATTCCCTTCTGAGTCTTTCTTTCCCTACCTCGCCGCGTGACGTAGGTGTAACTCCGCCTACCTGCGCGTGAGCTGACCTTCTCTTTCTTAGACCATGGGACAGGTCACCACCGGGCCGTGGCTGAAAGTTTCATGGGCCGCGGCTCATACAGCATTATACCGAGACCACCGTAACATAGATATATTTTCGGTGGCCTTGATTATACCCCGTACAGAAAACTCGATTGCGCCAAAGAAACTTCGGCGTATTTTTTGCTCTTTTTTTGTATCTCTGGAGAAAACGAAGTCTGTTTCTTTCTTTCCTTCTTTCTGTTGTTAAACACAGGAATTCTCTTCCTCCTTCGTGTTTCCCTAGATGCTTATAACTTTTCTTCCTCTGAGAGGCAGGAGACTTGTTTCCCGGTTTCCCTTAGTTTTCTTTCTCCTGTTCTCTACGGAACTAGGCCACGAGAAGTACATTAGTTTTCCTGTTTCATTGGCCGTAAATTTCTCTGTGAAACATTAAATTTTCCACCAAATATTCTGAAATAATTCGAGGAGAATATAACTGCTCCTCATGCACCTACGGCTGAAGTCATGTGGCAGGCTACGTTTGAATAATATCTGCTTCAAATATATATATATATATATATATATATATATATATATATATATATATATATATATATATATATATATATATATATATAATATATATATATATATATATATATATATATATATATATATATATATATATATATATATATATATATATATATATATGTGTGTGTGTGTGTGTGTGTGTGTGTGTGTGTGTGTGTGTGTGTGTGTGTGTGTGTGTGTATACACATATATTGAGCAAACTTCCAGGTACGCCCAGAATCCTTCATTTTCCTACTGTCTTTTAATGAGCCGCTGTTTATTCGGCCCTTTTTATATATTGATAAATTCGTGTCTTTAAAAAATCATTTATTCTAAAATCTGAATCAAGTATGTATACTATTGATGATGATGATGATGATGATGACGTGTATACAGTAGCTTTATATCTTTCGGTTAAAATATCGGCCCTTCCTCTCCTAAATAACTTTCTCCACTGCCCAAAATCTGCTGAGTTTTTCCTCACCGAATATCTCTCTTGTTTCCTCCAAACTCGGTGCAGCCTTTTTCCTCCCCTTTGCGGTTGAGGTTCGGTTTTATTGATGGAACGCCAGAATCCACGTCTGCTCTCTTGAAGTCATATGGCTCTGGGATGTGGTCTTGGCAATAGTGGCTCGCTTTCCTTACCTGGTGATCCATGGCTTCGGCTTCTTTTCCTCTTTTAAATGTTCACCTCCTTCCTTTGAGAGACATGGAATTCCCTCGTGTGAACAGGCCCCCCTCTTGTGTCACTCGTGCAAAAGTTAATAAAAGGGGCGGAGTTATACCGTTCTTATCTGCCTATTTGCAAAAAAGAAACAAAAATGCATGCTGTGACAGATTTCATATATGCTGATATTTAATTAACAAATATCTTTGCCTTTTTGGATTGCATAACAGAACTCTGAATCAAAAGTGAATAACTTATTTAAATGTTATTTTTCGCTTTTTCTTAATTTTGCGCTATAAGAAACGTTACTAATATTCCCCTACTCTTAATCGGCCAAATCTCTCTCTTTCTCTGAAATGGCGCAATTCATTTCAGAACTGTGATTCATTCATTGGTTCCTGTCCCACATCAGTTTGAAAGAATGGTCAGCATTGGAGTGAATTTTATATGTGTATGAGAGAGAGAGAGAGAGAGAGAGAGAGAGAGAGAGAGAGAGAGAGAGAGAGAGAGAGAGAGAGAGATTAACGAATAGGACTCAATAAGTGACAAATAACCCAGTTGGTCAACTTCGTGACTGTTTATTTGCTCTTCATTCTCTTGTTACAGGATCCATTTTCATTTTCTCCTGTTTATCGTCCATATCTTTCTTCGTTGTCTTTTCATCTACCCTCAATTTGGTGGTCAGTTTTTTCCAATCAAACACAACTGTCATCTTCATTTAGTTTGTATAATGGCTCTACATTTCCTCTGTGTCGTTGCTTTTCAGCATCTCTTTTTATTTCCATTAGTTCAGATCTCTCTCTCTCTCTCCCCCCTTTTGTGACGGCTCTCACATTCTCTCCATAAAGAAACTTCTTTGCGAAGTTGCCTCCTTCTGTCAAACTTCTGCGCTCCTATTCTTTCCATTCTTGTTCTTCCTGTTCCTGCTGGGCGAGACTTGAAAGAAATCCCGAGGACGGACGCTTTTGGCAGGCAGTGAAGGCCAGCGTTTGGCTCCTTCGCCAGGTCTTCAAGGTAAACAGTCGCTTTATGCAGCGGCATTGGAAGATGTCTGCCTTGGGTCAATTTGCCTTTGGGTGAGTGACATTTCGTCTTCTCTTTAAAATGTCGAAATATGATTTCCAGCCATTTTCTTCTCTAGGTTTTTAAATGCTCGTGTACAGTTGGACACAGGTTTGGCCGGTACACCTCAGTCTAAGTGAAGTGCTCCCTTGCACCCCTTACTTCGCTGCGAGTTCCTTTTTGTAGCCCCTCCCACCACCTGTTCTTTTTTTCTAACATTAACGCTTTGCTCATAGTACCCGAGAAAGAGAGAGAGGCGGTTAGTTTAATGATTGTTTATAGGGAGTAATGCGGTTGGTATAGCCGAAGGTTTTTGTGTACACTTTTTAATTTAATTAGGTTAGGACGGAAGCGAAATTCTTGGGCGATTGTTTTTTTAACTAACAGCAGAAGGGGCAGCGGGTAATTTTTTGGACGCCCAGATTTATAATTATTGTATTTATCTATAATATTGCAAATGCATCTATTTATTTATCAGTAAATATTAATTTATCTTTGCTTGGTGTATTCGTGAATGATAGAATCGGTTTATTATTTTTATTTTGAATATTGTGTGATAGTTTAATTAGCTATGAGTGTTGTTAAGTTTTTTTATTTATTTGTAGAAGCGTGATTCCTCTTATCACATCTTCTGGTTGAGTGAAGCTTCTTTTCCCTCTTCTGTTATGAATGCCAGTTGCATGTTGGCGACCATACTTAAATATAAAACTTAAAATAGACTGCTCTTAGAGGATAGTAATTGATTGTTGAGGACTAGGCCTGGGAAAGAATTTTATCCACTTTTGCTGATGATGATAACGACCCCGACCGAGTAATGTTCTGGGATTTGAGTGCTTCCTTCGTCAGATTGACAGGAGTTACCGTTCGCCCACGGAGGAGCGGTGGGTGGCTAAAGTGCCGGTGTAGTGTGTGTGGGGCGACGGTGTCCTATTATTTTCAAGTTTTTTGTTATATTTAGGTTGTGGGTATTTTTCATGTTGTTTGCTTTAGTCTGAAGTTCGGTATTGTGGTATTTAAATGGTTGTTTTAGTTTTAGTGAATATAGTTTTAAGGATTATGTTTTGTTTAATTGTCGTTTCTGTATGAGGGTCCAGTTACCGATGACGTCAGGGGAAAGTCTGCGTCGTAGTGATTTTTGTAAGTAGGAAAAATTCAAGCTTGTGGGTCTTTCTTTATTTTATTTATTTATTTATTCATTTATTAATTTTTTTTACATCCCGCCACACCTACACTATCTGTTTAGTTACGAGTTTGTTTGATTCAGTGTAAAATCGATGTTGGGAGTATGAATGAATGTAATACCAACGAATATGAAGTAGCTACTGTCGCGTATAATATAATAGAAGCAGGTTAGGGGTCATTACATTTGCTTTATGTCTATTACAATTAGAATCATAATTATCTGACCTGTTATCGAATTACAATTACAACTTCAATTACAAGATGGGGAACAATATCAAATGCAATCATTAGTATAATTCCACAATTTTAATATTTCAAAATTGTAATTGCAGCTATATAAAATTTATTGCTCAATTACATTTCTCACACATATTTCCTTGAAAAAAAAACAAGCAAAATACAGGTAGTTGCATAGAAAACTTTATACTTGAGTTTGGTGTTGTCCTTTTACAATCAATTTCTGCAACAATTGTAAGTTGTAACTTATAACACCTTTGGTACGAATACAAAACAACCGTATCTCAAATATTTTAGACCTCCTGCAGAAATAATCGTTAACATCCTATGATTTGCCTAAGTAAATTGTTAGTATGTTTACTGTGTTGAAAATTATAATGCTTTTAAGAAAATAAAACTGAAATACAAAACTCAGATATTGGAAAAATTTATCTAAAAAACTTTTTACACAAAAAAAAAAGAAAAATGAAGTCAATAATTTTTTTAAGATTCTCCCTTAAAACTAAATTGAGTAGCGACTCAAAACACCTCTCTATTGCATTTGATTAAGAGGAGTTCTCGAAAAGTAAGAGGGCTGCTCTAACATAACAATTTCAAATAAAGTTATTTTATTATTTGAACTTTTCAATTCCAGTTACAATTATAATTACCATTAAATATAAATAAAAAACAAATGCAATTACAATTAACTTAAAAACGTGTAATTAAAAACATTTCAAATAAATTAAAATTACTCCAAGCCTGAATAAAAGGTAAGTGTTTATTTTTAATTGGTAAAAAAGCTCTCTTAGATATTCAAACCTAGGTTAGGGAATTCGCGAACACTGTTACCGAGCTCGTTTTATGAAGCAGTGCTCAGCGAGTCATTCAGTTCTCAACATAATGTTATTAACAGGAACAGTAATTACGTGAGTATGTTAAATTTAACAGTAGTATCTTTATTTCATACCATAATGATTATGTTCCCTATTGGCTAATCCTACAATCAAGGAACGATATAATGATATATGAAGCAAGGTATTGTCTTACTCAACTCGAAACAAAGTCTGAATCCCAACGGAGGTGAGGCCGTCAGCAGGATTTTTAATTAAATGGGTCACACTTCATAACCACTCATAATGAATCGAAGGGACTTCAGAAATCTGGTGCTGCTGCGAGGACGAATTATCACTTTACGCGACAATGGCCTCAGTCTCGATACGAGCCATTACACGTGATGTTGGTGTGTGGGTCCCCTACCACAGAAGTGGATATGAAGGTGGGAGGAGAGTGACAACTTGAACGACTTGCGTAAGTTGTAAACACTGAATGACTGGTGAATATGAAGGAATTATGTTCTATGTTACATTGTTCATGTTTATTTTATTTTGCTTATTTAATGTGAAAGTTTCTTTCTTAAATCTATTTCGTCTATTATAATTCTGGTTAGACTACAAATATTGACAGCCATTCCAACACCACAGTAATATTTCAGGTGCACCTCCATAATTCCACACCAGTGGGTGGTTGGCCATTACCGACCTCAACCATGAACAAAGTTAGATAGTCGACTGAGTTGTCTCGGCATAATTAAGCCTATAAGAGCATTTTATTTGTGCCCACCCCCTCCCTCACAGTGATTGTGCGTCTTACAATAGATATAGTTTACATGTTAAATGTCATTTCAGTGATGTCTCAGGAATGATTTACAGTTTTAATAATCACCAACCAAATTGAGAATATTATGGAATGTGTAATCACATTCTATTTTGATATGCTTTTGAAACCAAAAATATACGGCCATGTTTACTAAATTATGAATCTAGAATTGATTGCAATATAAAACAAAACATTTAGATATTATGCTCTCTTAGCTAGGCCAGGGGGTCCACGGCAAGGAATTTGTTTCGTGGTGTGCATATGATAATTAAAATTGGTATACTAATAATTTTCCCCGAAAGGACACTGGTACCAACATTTTCATGATCAAACCACCCCAGCTGAGGATGACGCCATTGTCAGGGCGGCTCGAGAGCAACCCGTAACCAATGCTGAGGTCATTCGTGAAGACCTTGGATTAGAGGTGTCATCCAGGGGCGTCATTTCAGATTTTTGTTGGGGGGGGGGGGCAAAGACGGTTTGGCCAGCGAAGCGAGCCTAATCAGCTGAGTTTTTTTTTATTTAGAGCTATTTTATGTGTTTTTGAAGCCACATGAGCAAGAGATTTCAGCAAAAATTATATACTCCCACTACCATATGTTTTATCTCATCATCACTGGTAGCTAGTAGACAGACAAAGATCAAGAAACAGAATATGTCTGAGAAATTTTATATATTTATGATTGCACATTTAAAAAGAAAACATGCCGTTACTTCTTGGGGCTTGGGGGTGAGGGGGCCAAGTTGAGGCTTGGGGGGGACAACTTGGGTCTTGGGGGGGCAAGTTGAGTCTTGAGGGGGGCAGTTGACCCCCCAGCCCCCCCAAATGACGCCCCTGGTGTCATCGATGACAGTACGACGTAGACCACACTACCGGGATTCATCACAGAACTTCAGCAACGCAGGAGCTCTTGACGGAGCGACATAAGGTGGGAAGGTTTGACTTTGCGCAACGTCACGCTGACAGGGGTATGGACTTTGGGGCCGGGTCTTCATCTCGACTGACGAGAAGTGCTTCTTTCTCATCCACATCGCATGGCAAAGGATCTGCATTGCTGGCCAACAAACAAAACTCGGTATGATAAGCAAAATCATTACTTGCGTCAATTATCAGTTGCATTCGTCTTTATATTACTTATTAATCTTCAGATTTTGTTCCACGGGAATGGATTGTCCAAATACATAAAGGGAGTGAACATAAATAAGAGTGCTATTTCTGAGATTCATATTTAGCTAAGGGACAGTGGCATCATTTGCTCTTTTTCCTCAAATGATTAAATAATTAAATAATAGAATTCCTTCAGTGTTGTTCATCACTGGGAATTTAATTCGCTAAAGAAATATATATATATATATATATATATATATATATATATATATATATATATATATATACATACATATCTATAATTTATATTATACATCATTTTTTTCTCATTCAGATACGAATCCCGTAACATCGTTGAGGTGGTTCGATCCGGCCATGTCAGTCACCTGCAACGTATGGGGCTGGGTGTGTGTGTGTGCATGGTATGGGTGATGTGTTCCGTATCAAGGGACGATTTCCAGCAGCTAACTGAGTCTGCTGAGCTGCTGCAAACCTCCTCCTTCTTGCCTTCGTGACGAGAAAGGAATTTTCCCTTCCCACCTGCAGGGTCCATCCTGTTCATGCACGACCGGTGGTGTCCCATTCATTCACACTGCTCGTGTTGTTCTTGAAGAGTGGTTTGCCGGGCAGGATAACCTGCTTCTTCTGGAATGGCCGAGCAAAGGAGCAGATAATATGAATGTGATTGACCACGTGTGGGCCCAGATGGTGAACGCATGGAAAATGGAACATGAGAGAACAACGCAGGAACTCATGGCTCACATCAACGCTGCTCAGTGGGACATTTGTAGAGGGAGAGAGACCGCAGCAAATTCTCAACCTTGTTCATTCGATGCCCGACAAACTGAGAGAGAGAGAGAGAGAGAGAGAGAGAGAGAGAGAGAGAGAGAGAGAGAGAGAGAGAGAGAGGGTGGATGGTCAAGGTATTAGACTGTATGATATAATAAATGTAATATTTTTTTTCTAATAGGACATTAAATTTTCTCACTTTGTTCTCACTACTAGTTATTTGATTATATGTTTTAATAAACATAATTCACAACAAATTTTTTTTATAACCATGATATTCTTGATATAATGTTCGAAATATCTGTAAACATAAAAAAAAAATTGCATAATGCCTCTATACAATAACGAGAGTATTGCTGTAGACTTTCCTGCTTACTCGGACCCCACGTGTTTCCGATGTCTCTTCCTAATCACTGTTTCTTGTTAATGAACAACATTGAACTATAGAACTGAATGAAGACTCGCCCAGCACTGTTTTCATACCATGAGGTCGGTAACGGTATTGGCAAATTGCCTTACCTACACTTCGTTCACTGTGATGTGGCCGGTACAGATATGTTACCTCACTAATTTTCCTTTTCTGATAATCATATTAGCTTCTTGGAGTCTATTAAAATAGTTTTCATTATTTGAAATGTAATGCTTTATGTCCTACGGATATTTTCAATGTATCTTTTGGTTAAAACCTTGGAGTCTATTAAAATCGTTTTCATTATTTGAAATGTAATGCTTTATGTCCTAAGGATATTTTCAGTGTACATTTGGTTAAAACCTAAGTTATATTAACAAGAGTAAAGATGTGGCATATTTCTTGGCCGTCGTTGTTATTTGTGAGTATATATATGTAACGAGGACAGAATTAACACCCTTTTGAAGGTGTACGTAACGTGCTCCAACGATCTTTAATCATGAAACGGAGGCGTATGAACGTTCGCTCACGGCAACACTTACATCTATTTTTCTCCTCTTTCTCTCTCTCTCTCTCTCTCTCTCTCTCTCTCTCTCTCTCTCTCTCTCTCTCACCGTGTATCACCTCTCTCTCTCTCTCTCTGTGTATCGCCTCTCTCTCTCTCTCTCATCGTTTTCCGAAGTTCACCCACCCGAATCTCGCTCATTCTCACCAAATCAATTAAATGGACTATTTAAAGAAACGCAATAGTTTCTACAAAAATAGGTTTATTATTCAAATAACCCAACAAGAAATGAATAAAACTAAGCAAAGATTAAAATGCATAATAAATGAAATATCGAGTTAGATAACTAAACTCTGAACTGCAAAACACTTCTGATTAAAGAAGTCTCACTATGGCTAATAGCCTGAAAATATCCAAACTCACACATACTCCCCAAATCAATAATTAGTCATGTCAAAACCAGTCTACCACATGTTATTCGAAACAGTCCACACTGTCCACCGACATCTGTCCACAGACATCTGTCGGAAGAATCAAACATAATAGAAAACTCCCAAAAATATATGAAATGCAAAACACAATAATGGAAAGTGTAAAATGCATAGCCAAGATATGGCAAACGTAACATGACAAAACAATAATATAAAAGAGGTATGAATATTCATATTAAATCTCCCACACCAGTTCAAAAGTTCATAATGATTAGAAAATCATGGTAAAAAATCACAAGTTCAATTTTCTCCCATAAAAACAGAGATTTCAAAGTCTACCTTATCTGCCGATTTAAGCCTGGATCCTCTCCAAAGCTACGTCTAGACAACTGCAGTTCTATCACGTTAATGAACGATCAAACTCACTTTTAGGGCAGATTTTGGCGTAATCTAGATCAAATTAACGCACGTACTCACGAATATACATAACACTTCGGAAGATCACCTGACCGGCAATATTGCTGAGGAATCAAACTATTTGCTGAACACAAAGATTTTACCTCGAGTCTCTCGACCTAGTTCCATCTGACTCCATAAATTCTTTCATCACATCTTAAAGCATTGAAGCTATGAAATGCATATATGTGTCCTTTAAAACTTGTAGCAGCCATATTTTCTGAAATAGAGCTCGGCCACCACATAAGAGCGTCTCGCTCTCCTCAACGGCAAACTAAAACAAAAGCATATGTATAAAACATAACAGAATAGGACTATGATCAATTAGCAATGTCTACTGCACTGCAGCTTTAAGGACTGCTCTCATGACGCACTTCCAAAGTCACTGGGGTTGAGTTTTTAGAGCCTTTACATGTAATCTTACAAACACGAATAAGCTTTACTACTCCCACAACAAGAATTATCAGTAAAATAGCTATTAAGACAATTAAAATTGTCGGCATAATATATTCCTGATACTGGAACACCACGGAATCGTCAATGTCTTCCAACGGTGGAACCGTCATTGGCACCTTGGTTGTAGGTACCTCCACTATCAAATGCTCGTTATGCGTATGACGCATAATTATCTTCTCGGAACTGTTGAATACAGCACGGCTAAGTACGAGAAATTCCGTAGACAGGATTCTGCAGGATGAATCGAACTGCTCGGACCCTCGATGAACGAATGTCGTCGACTTGTTGCTCTGGCACATCATTGTAACTGCATACTCCTTGCAAAAACACAGCAGGAAGAGTACTGGTGGACTCAATGTGGTAATCTCGCAGGAACTGTCTAAAGTCACATTCTGTCGGAGTCTGTCTATGAACTAATGATAATTCACAACCACCCACAGACACAACTCGCAACTGGAAGATACTACTGTCACACACACACCTCTCTCTAACTAAAGTACAACTCGTCCTATAATCAACTCCCGAACCTTGACATTGATCTCCCAAAATGAACATGGTCTCTACTCTATCCCATGTCACTACTGAGTCTCCCAAAAACACTCGAAAAAGTTCTAATAACAAAAAGGTTTCATGTTACTGAACCAAACAGAACCACTAATGCAAAAGTAAACACTCACAATGTGAACTAATTCCAAGTTTGTATCTCAGAATAATCACAGTCAACTCACTACTAAGCACAACAACTCTACGGAACTCACTCATAAAAAAAAAATTCTATCCAAACACTAAAAGGTATCATATCTCGTAAAAGACATGAAAGTTCTACTCCGGTTAGCAAATATTTCGCAACACCTGACTAACTCTCAACAAAATAGCAATTGACGTAATGGCAATCGCTCCCACGATCTTAACAACTATAACCACTCACAATACAGCTCCCTTTATTTAAAAAAAAAAAAGAAACTGGAAAAAAAAATCCAAATACTCAAATACGATCTCCCAACCCGAAAAAAAAAAAATCAGACTTGTTCGGTCCGATATACTAAATACCTCCCAAAAAAAAAATCCTAAACAACACACATATTGCGTCAGATGATGAAACACATCATAACACAATAACACACTAACACACGGGTCAAATCTCGTATGAAATTAGCCCATGTCTCAATTCCTAAAATCATTCGAAAACAAATGACTAAGAACTTCAACATCCAAAATGAACAAGAGACAAAAAAAAATAAATATCATATATATATACAAACATCAACCCACTTATCCCTCTAACTATATACAAACGTTCCATTACATCCCAACTTTCTTTAACTTCGAAATATGGGTCAATTTCGTCACTCCAGTGTTTACATCTTTAACTACAAATCTATTCCCTCTTTTGATCTCTACAATCTCAAAAGGTCCGTGGAACTTCGGACTTAACTTATAATTCAGATCATTCCGAACATTCACTTTAACAAACACTCTATCACCCATCGAAAAAGCTACTCCCCTCGATTTCGCGTTACTTTTCTCTACCATTGCACGCGAACTAAGTTCAAGTTCTTTACTGATACGTGCAAATCTTTCTCTCGCTGTATTTATCAATGAAGTGACCGTAACATCACCCTGAACACACTCTGGTAACAAATCAAAAGGTCCTTTCAACTTGTATCCATACAAAGCTTCTGCTGGAGATATCTTAATTGTGTCATTCATCATAGTATTGATACTATATCGCACTTCATCCAAAGATCTGTCCCAATGTGTATCGGAACCTCCCACCGTCATGCGCAAAGCTTCAATTACTTTCCGATTCGCCCTCTCACACAACCCATTTGCTTCAGGTCTATATGGGATTATAGATACTTTCTTTATCCCCAACAAATTAGCAAGACCGTCTAAAGTCTTATTAATAAACTCCCTACCATTGTCTGTGATCAGACATTCAGGAACACCATATCGACAAATTATCCCCTTAAAAAACGCTATAGCAACTTCCTCAGCTGATTTGTATTTCAGTGGGAAAATCTCGACAAAGCGAGTCAACTCATCAACAACTACTAATAAATGTCTATAACCATAAGCGGACTCTGAGAAGTTACCCAGAATATCCATATGCACTCTCTGAAACGGCCTATGTGGTATGGGATATGAACCCAAACGACACGACACTGTCGTCGCTGGCTTATTCGCATTGCAAATAGCGCACTTCTTCACAAAGGCTTCTACTGCGGAAAACATATTTTTCCAAAAGAACTTTGACCTGACGTTTTCATACGTCTTGTCTACACCCAAATGAGGAGAACCAAATTTACAATGTACAATGTCTAGAACTTGTGGTACTAGACTCTCTGGCACGATGATTTGTGTAATCTCACCCATGCTTCGAGTACTTCGCAAGTTATACTTAACTTTTCTCACCAATAAATTATTCTCCAACTCTAGACCAGAAAAAGGCAACTTATACCCTTTCTTCGGTGAAACTCCCTTAAGAAATGCCTTAGCATCTGACAACAATTTATCTTCATCTTGCTTTTGTTCCAGCAAGCCTATGTCCCAAGTGACATTTTCACCCGTAATATAACACACTGCGTTACTCTCACTATCACGAATAACAATCTCTCCCGAGACTGCCGACTCACTATTTCTCCCCGAAGTATGCACTGTAGGAACGTGTATGTCCTCTACATGCGATCTCTCAGAACTACTAATATCAGAGACATTAGACACCAAATAATTTCTCTCTTCACCCACACAGGATTCGGTGTGTATTTCCTCATCCTCGACCGGAAAATATCTGCTCAATGCATCTGCAACTACATTATGCTTACCTTCAATGTATTTGAGGTTTGCATCAAAATCTCTCAATGTTAGGAACCAACGTGCTCTCTTGGGCGACAAATTTGGCTTATTAAAAAGCTCTAACAACGGTTGATGATCTGTAAAAATCTCAACTTTATTTCCCAACAACAACATCTTAAAATGAACAAGGCTAGAGACGACTGCGAAAGCCTCCTTGTCCACAACTGACATCAGCCTCTCGTTACTACCACGCGTTTTGAACTTTCTGCTATAAAAAGCAATTGGGTGTAATTTCCCCTCAAATTTCTGCATCAAACACGCACCTATACCTTCCTGACTCGCGTCAGTCACTAAGGTGAACGGTTGACTAAAATCTGGAAACTTCAAAATTGGTGGGTTCACCAAAGCGTTCTTAAGCTTCTCAAAAGCTAATTGTTGACTATCACCCCAAACAAACTTAACGTCTTCTCGTAACAAATCTGTCAATGGAGACGCTATTGTAGAAAAATTCCGCACAAAACGGCGAAAGAAACCCGACATACCTAGGAACGAACGAATCTGTTTCCTGGTTTTGGGAACTGGAAAATTCACAATGGCTTTAACTTTCTCATCATTCACTCTAACTCCCTCTTTAGAGATAACATGTCCTAAATAGACAATTTTTCTCTTCAGAAACTCACATTTGGCCAATTTGACCTTTAACCCAGCGAACCGTAATCGCTTAAGGACTTCTTTTAACACCTTTAGATGTTCTTCAATTGTATCTGTGCATATGAGAATATCATCCATGTACACAAACACCGACTTTCCTAACAAGCCATGAAGCACTGTGTTAACCAGTCTAGTAAATGTTATTGGGGACCCTTGTAATCCAAAAGGCATCCTATTAAACTCGTAATGTCCCTTTGGTACCGAAAATGCTGTATATTTACGGCTACTCTCACAAAGGGGAACTTGTAAAAACCCTTGCATCAGATCTATAGATGAATATATATTCTTGCCACCGATCTCAACAAACAAATCAGGCAAACAAGCTACAGGATATCTATCTGGGCATGTTTTTTCATTCAATTTACGAAAATCTACACAAACTCTGATACTACCGTCTTTCTTAGGAACTGCAAGCAAAGGAAAATTAAACGGAGAATTGGACGGTCTAATAATGCCTTCCGACTCCCACTTCTGAACTTCTTTTTCTACTTCTTCTCTGATCTTAAAAGGAATTCGATATGCTGGAATATATATGGGATTTGTACCCTTTTCTAGGCGGATTGAATGTTCTAAAACATCTGTAACTCCTAATTTATCTCCCTTCAAAGCAATGATATCTAGATATTCTTTCAACACTTTCTCTACTTTATCTGAATATTCAGGATAATCAACTTTAGCCAAGTGTTCATGTAGAACCTGACTTCGGAACTGTTGCTCCTTGTTAGGAAACATATTCCCGTCTCCACAAAAACTCACTAATTTATGCTCTTCCTTAAACTCTTCAAAATCAATTACATAAGCACCCTTGTGATATTTTTTCACTGAGTCTTGATAGCTAACTAATTCTACTGAAGTCACGCCTGCGACTGAAATTTCCTCGCTTGTACATCACACACTGTCTCACTAGAAGGGACTAATTTGCACTCTGGAAACCTCGAATGAAAAAGGTCAGCATTTACTAAGTTAACTGAGCTACCAGAATCAATGAAAATAGAAATTTCATTGCCATTAGAGAATCCACGTACAATCGGCCTAGGTTCTAGTGACTCTACGACCTGATTAGTCATTATCCTGTGTCCGTTTTCGAACTTATCTTGTGAAAATTCTGCTGTTCCTTTGTGTATCTAGAACTTGCATCATGTGGAATTCTCCTGTCATATCTAGAAAAACCTCCCCGGGACTTCCCTGAATAATCTCTACTCTTTGTGGCTGGGCAAAATCTCCATCCATGATCTGAAGATTTGCAAACTGAACAATATCTCACTCTGCAATTTGATTTACTATGGCCTATTTTATCACAATTAAAACAACGTATCGTTGTGACGGATCTCTCTGGAATTTTCTTCGATTCTACTCGTGCACATGTCTTCGCTGTTGCATCATTTCCCGAATGCGAGCGACTATCATTATTCCCAGTTACCCATGGAGAGCCTATTATAGATTTCTTTAACTCAACTACTGCATCAAATAAATTCGCACTGTATGTGACTAGTGAATCATTGCCCTTCTTTATTTTGAGAAACTCTCGCAAATTCCGAACTGCGCATTCACGTTGAACTCCGCCATAAGTAGCTCGTAGAAATTTCTGCAGTTCATTCCAAGTTTTGCACCTTCTGAACCCGAAACTGCGTGCTCGTTTCCCAATATCTCCTTTATCTAAATCCAGAAATGATTTAGCCTCTGTTAAAGCTTCAGCGCCATTCGTAATTTTCTTGGAATTCAGATAATTGTTCACTGACTCAATGAAAGTTTCTATATTTTGGGTTGGATTCCCGTCAACTAGCCCTTTAAAATTTGTAATTCCCCCACAAATGTTCGTCACTTTATGCACCACAATTGATTGGGATGTGCTTGCTGCATCGTCCGGCATTTTGTGAGTAATCACACGCCCTGAGCGTAACAACATAAAAAGAGAAACCAAAAAGAACACTAGAGAAAGGCACAAGTTACCCCCTCTACAAGAAGAACAGAAAACGGCGTTCTGCGCAACTTACGAGAATGGGGTACTTACCAATTTTGAAACAGAAAACGAAGTACCTATCTCTCAACTTGCTAACCTGTGACGTCACCTACTCGACAGCGAAGCAAAAAAAGACACCCAGCGCGTTTCTAGTTGAATCATCACTTTGCGTAATTAACTCACAATCGCCCCTATTCACACTTATTTGGGTATTTTGTTAACCCCAAAATTGCTCTAGAGATCATCCAGATCTATTTCACAACTCCCCACTCCCAGTACTCGAATAGAAACGGAAAAAAAAAAAAAGAGGAAAGGTTCCCCGCATTTCACACGTAATCACGACCTACTCAGTCATTCAACACTGACCCGTCGCCTTAGCTCTTAGGTGAAGTCGCCTATGCCTTGGGCATCAACGTTACCAATTAGTCTATTAGCAATCTCCCTCTTTCGCCATCATTAAAGACACTAAAATCATGCTGCCACCATTTAAAATCAAAAGACACCCGCTGCCGCCATTTCATTCAGACACGGCTGCCACCAATTATTCAGACACCGCTGCCGCCATTTAAAATCAAAAGACACCCGCTGTTGCCATTTCATTCAGACACCGCTGCCACCATTAGATTCTGTAACGAGGACAGAATTAACACCCTTTTGAAGGTGTACGTAACGTGCTCCAACGATCTTTAATCATGAAACGGAGGCGTATGAACGTTCGCTCACGGCAACACTTACATCTATTTTTCTCCTCTTTCTCTCTCTCTCTCTCTCTCTCTCTCTCTCTCTCTCTCTCTCTCTCTCTCTCACCGTGTATCACCTCTCTCTCTCTCTCTCTGTGTATCGCCTCTCTCTCTCTCTCTCATCGTTTTCCGAAGTTCACCCACCCGAATCTCGCTCATTCTCACCAAATCAATTAAATGGACTATTTAAAGAAACGCAATAGTTTCTACAAAAATAGGTTTATTATTCAAATAACCCAACAAGAAATGAATAAAACTAAGCAAAGATTAAAATGCATAATAAATGAAATATCGAGTTAGATAACTAAACTCTGAACTGCAAAACACTTCTGATTAAAGAAGTCTCACTATGGCTAATAGCCTGAAAATATCCAAACTCACACATACTCCCCAAATCAATAATTAGTCATGTCAAAACCAGTCTACCACATGTTATTCGAAACAGTCCACACTGTCCACCGACATCTGTCCACAGACATCTGTCGGAAGAATCAAACATAATAGAAAACTCCCAAAAATATATGAAATGCAAAACACAATAATGGAAAGTGTAAAATGCATAGCCAAGATATGGCAAACGTAACATGACAAAACAATAATATAAAAGAGGTATGAATATTCATATTAAATCTCCCACACCAGTTCAAAAGTTCATAATGATTAGAAAATCATGGTAAAAAATCACAAGTTCAATTTTCTCCCATAAAAACAGAGATTTCAAAGTCTACCTTATCTGCCGATTTAAGCCTGGATCCTCTCCAAAGCTACGTCTAGACAACTGCAGTTCTATCACGTTAATGAACGATCAAACTCACTTTTAGGGCAGATTTTGGCGTAATCTAGATCAAATTAACGCACGTACTCACGAATATACATAACACTTCGGAAGATCACCTGACCGGCAATATTGCTGAGGAATCAAACTATTTGCTGAACACAAAGATTTTACCTCGAGTCTCTCGACCTAGTTCCATCTGACTCCATAAATTCTTTCATCACATCTTAAAGCATTGAAGCTATGAAATGCATATATGTGTCCTTTAAAACTTGTAGCAGCCATATTTTCTGAAATATATACATAGGGGTCATATGCTTTGTAAGGTATTTTAAAAGGTCACTGTCAATTTATTAGAACATACTCTTTCTATGTCAGCCACTACAAGGACAGCCCAAATGCCTTCACCTATCACCTGAGGCCAAGGAAATATATAGTCTATAATATATCAGGGAATACATCATTTTAGAAAAACAACAGTTAACCCGTTAAAGGTCAACCACGTCATATGACGTGTTGCAGAAGTCGTCCCACATAGGTTGTCCACGTCATATGACGTTCTTAAGATTTTAAATTTGCGCGCCTTCATTGTATCGATATTGTTTCTGTGCTACTTAGGGCCTCATTAGTCAACATGAGGAGAGGTCTTGCTGGCCGCTTGCACTGCTCGTCGTCCATTTGTATGAACTGCAAGGGGGGGGGGGGGGTTATGGGTGGCTTAGGAGGTGGTCAAAAATGTAAAACCAGCTAATCCTGGGTGGCAAAGGATTGGTGGTGATCACTTTTTGCCTCACACCTTCCATTTTGATGAAAGTATATCAGGTATAAAGCGATCTTTAATTTTTTTTAATGATTCTATAATGGAACTTAACTGTAGAGGAGTGAAATCGTTACTTTCATTTTATGAAAGGGGGTAATAAGTCAAGGGAACAACAGTGGTACGACATTACAGTATCAGAGATGAGAAATTTCTTTGCCTTGGTTATGCTTATGGGTATTGTCAGGAAAGGCAATTATCGTGATTGTTGGGTTACTGATCCTCTCCTGAATACACTCATTTTTTCGAAAGTAATGTCTTTGAATCGTTTTATAAACATTTTACGTGCATTACATATCTATGATAATCTTGAAGGATAGATAAACAAAATTCGTGCAGTCTGATCATAGAAGAAATAGATGCAAAGAAGTGTTTGACCCCTTTTGTAATGTGGTCATAGATGAGAGCCTCGTTTTATGGAGAGAGATAATATCATTTAGAGAGTAAATATATCCCTGCCAAACGCCACAGATTTGGACTGAAACAGTTCGTTTCAAGTGACTGTCAAACTGGTTTTGTTCAAGATCTTATAAAGAAAATGTAGTTTGTAAGCTGTAGTACTGAATACAAAGTAAAATAAATCTGTTTCTACCTTCAATTTTGTAAAATAAATTAATATTCGTATTAGTGGTAAAAAAATGGTGGATTAGGGGACTTATAACGTAGGTATGGAGTATAAAAAAAAGTGATTCTGTACAAAAGCACGGCAAGGATTATGTCTCAGCAGCCAGCCCCTAAAGCAAAACTTACGATTTTGGACCATAAAACGCAGAAGTGTGCCTTTTAAATGCTACTTTATTTTCTTGCCTATTAAATGTCATTTTCTTTCTTCTGCATCATTTGGCATTGATAAAGCCAAAAAAATCATTTTAAATCTTCGTAACCTGAGGGACTAAACCTTGTTTGCAAGTATGTAACCTCTTACGGGTTACGTCCTGTACTGTACCTGGTGTTCTGAAGAAACTGTCGGTTATTTTATCGTTAATAAATCTGTGTGGTATAAGCGCGATTTTCTCTAGAAAATTTCTTGATACTTTAAGAAATAGAATTTAATTGACGCTGTGTGAGTAAAGTTATGGATAGATTATGCATTTGTATATGTTATTTTAAACATGGGTTTCGAATAACTGGTCTTGATATTTTATGAAGCCTTATATAAAAAAAGTTGTTGTATGTTTTGCAGAAGCTTTTTGTTGATGAAAAATAGAGAAATATAATTGTTAAAGTTCTTTGGTTTTCAAAAGATAAGAGTATTTAAAGATGCTTCATATACAGCACTACCAAAATGTTATTTTATATACTGTAGTATTTACTTTAACCAATAATACGAAGAATGGTTAAATAAATCTGTATCTCTGGGAGGGAATGAATAAAATCTGAATGAAAATGATATAAAAGAAAATAACTAAACAGGTAAGAAGCAAATCCTTTTCCTCGACTCCCAAGGTTTGAAGCAAATATTCAAGAAGGATTATATATCTGTGCAGAAAGCATTTGAAAGGGCCTTCCTTCCATACCCTTTGGCCTGACAACTCCACTTTTTCTCCCTGGCCCCACCACAGCCATCTTAGGGAGTGAAATATGCTATAGCTTTGAATATATTTAAGGAAGCTTTTACGAATTACACAAGCAGTTATCTTATAATAAAAATGTGACCGTAGCCATTTCATATTCGTAGGTATAACACTACATACTCCGAACATCGATGTTCACGATGAATCAAACGAACCCCAACCGAAAACAGATAGCAGAGGGCTGAGGTGGTGGGCGGGGCTACAAACAAGAACACTAGCAGCTCAGTAAGGGGTAAAAGGCGGCTCTTCGCTCAGATACAGAGGTGTACTGTACCAGTCAAACCTGTGTCCAACTGCACGTGCTTACGTCACACAGGGTGAGAGAAAAACGGTAGAGGAATGCAGAAAGAGAGAGAGAGAGAGAGAGAGAGAGAGAGAGAGAGAGAGAGAGAGAAATAAAGGCGACCCCCTGTCTTAGCATCGTATTATAGGACTATGCTTAGACTTATTTTTTTCCTAAACTGTACACTGACGAAAATCAGCACTTGTAACAAAAAATATTAACATTAAACAAGATGGCCAACCCTTTCGTAAGTCCATGCTCATGGAAGAGCGCCTGAGATTTCCAGTTAGGCTGAGCTTTCCCTTATCACTTCCCTAACCTCCACTATTTATTGTTCAAGGGTTCGAGGTAAAGGGCTCACTGTGGGAAAGCGCATCTCCAAATGCGCCTCCTATAACAGATTTTCTAATTTCCCTGATTTGAATTAACAGATACTATTCAATGATGCTAAGCCTCTGCTGTGCTTAGTAGCAGAGAAGGGGAATGCGTTCTTGTACGTACGTACGTAGGTCTATTCTGATTTTGCCTCAGCCAGTCCTGGCCATCGTGATGTGTACCAGTGTCAACAAAATAATAGACCGATACTTGAAGTCAGGGACCGGCGATGGTCAGAAGGTCTTCGCGTTTGTTGTCAATAAACTGCTGAAAGTGAGAAAGGCAGAAAGAAGCGCCTTTCCAAAACCGTTAGGGAAGAAGGTGCTTCCTTCAGCGTCACTGGGAAAGCATTTTGGATGCTTAGCTTCCTAAGGCTCCTCCAGGATTAGCATACTGATAATGCATCATTCTCCATTTCACATCAATCTTTTGCGATATTTTATGCATCGATTAACTCATGTTTTCCATAAAACAGCCCGCTTTGTTAACAGCTGGTCTATGGAATAAAGTGGAATATAAAATCTAAGCCAAACGTCAAGCGCTGGAACCTATGATGAAGTCATTCAGCGCTGAAAGGTAAATTGAGAGTAGAAAGGTTTGAAAGGCGTTACCTCGAAGCAATTGCACTCTGAACCAATTATAGGTAAGGGTTGAGGAAAGTAGGATGGAAGAAAGAGCATACGAACAGAGGGAGGTACAGTAAAAGGAATGAAAAGGGTTGCAGCTAGGGGCCATGGAAGGGACGCTGCAAAGAACTTCAAGTAATGCCTACAGCGCGCTACGTGAGGTACTCTGATGGCAATGACCCCCTGTGCGGTAAGAAGAAGAACGATGAAAGGGAATAAAAATTAATATTGAAGTCTTTGTGGTATAAATAGTGTTATGAATTTCTAACGTTGCTGCCTTTTGTGTACAGTGACAGCAAATATTAAATTAGATTAAATTTTCATTATTCATTAAAAATGAATAATTAAAAAGCCTTTTGTAACAGTAAATATTAAATTAAATCAAAATCTCATTATTCATTAAAAATGAATAATTAAAAAAGCCTTTTGTTAAAAAAGAATGACATTTCATTTTCTTTATGAAACAAGGGGCTATTGAAAGAGTATGCTAGCTTCTGCCACAGAATTTGGATGGAGTTCATTTGCGGACTGGGAACGATCGCTTGGTGGCCGTACGATTAGCGAAATTAATAAGTAACGATGGGCGTGGTCACTCTTTGGGTAGGCGTCCATGTAACAAGACTTATCTCTCTCTCTCAGTTGATTAGTGTCTAAACTTTTCGGGTTGCCAAAAGCATAGATGAGGTAATGGTTTTGAATGCATGAGGTGAGGATGGTTGTGGTCACTCTTTGGATAGGTGTCCATGAAGCAGGACCTACCTCTCTCTCTCTCTCTCTCTCTCGTGATTTCTGCCTATACTTTTTGGATTGCCAAATGCATAGAGGTGAGAAGAGTCTTAAATTCATGGCACACAAAGAACGTAAAAATATTTCTGTCTATTTGCATTTAATTCTGGTTATATCAGTCAAGTTAGGAAATTATTTTTCTCATCAGTTTCCAATTGCATTACACGTATGCAGTCTTAAATATATCAGTGCTGCAATAGACGAAATAAAAGAAAAAAAAGGAGCAAAAGAGAAAAGAAATGGCGGGATTTAAAAATAGAAAGAAAATGCTCATCAAATTTTATCGAGATGTTTTGAGGGTGAAGGAAACGAAATCACTTTAGAATTCCAAGAAATATCGGAGGTGCTGCTGCTGTAACTTTTAAGGTTCAGTATTTAGTCGAATTCAGAAGAAGGGGAAAGTCAAAACTGGAATAAGTATTTCTAAAGAAACTATAGATAGTCATGGAATTAATTGCCATAGTTCCTATCTCCCGTTGATACTGGACACTTATAATAATCTTTTATTATTGCTGTTATCATTACAATTCGTATTATTGATTATGTTGTTAAAGTTCTTGTTGTTATGTCTCGTTATTTTTTTTATCAAAGACAACAACACTTTCTGATAAGATATTCCAAAGAAGCGCTTTTTAATATTCCTCGAATTCAGTCATTTAATTCAAGAATAAGTCATATCTTGAGATGAATCTATGAGGATGAAAGAGCTGTTATTTCACACTGAATTCATTCTCAGTTCCAGAGGTCCTTCTTCGTTCCTCACAACGTTGGAGGACTGTGCAACAGCCTCCCTCCCTTCGGAAGATGTCGTGCAATTGGAAACTCCTAAGTTCAAGCGAAGATGAAACAGTTCTCTTTGAATTTTCATCATTTACTGACAATTTTCTCTGTTTATTTATTGATCTATCTATCTCTCGTAATAAGTGATCTCTTCTTCCTGCATTTCATGTTACCTTCTGTTACTTCTTCCTAATGAACACCATAATATTCTTGGGAATCTTGAATTTCGAGTCAGTGGCCCCTCTGGTGGGCTTCATGTTCCATATAAATAGGTTTCATTTTCTGAATAATATATATATATATATATATATATATATATATATATATATATATATATATATATATATATATATATATATATATATATATATATATATATATATAGAAATACCTGGTCCAAGCCATTGATAATATGATACCCATCTCGACTCATCAGCTATGGACGAATTAAACATTCCCTTTGATATTGCACCGCTGTCCGTTTTTCAGGAAAAAAAAATCCTAAAACGCCATTGGCCACTAATCATTCAACCGAAGTCGCATATGATACGATAATATTTGGCAGTCCAATTAATTTCATGACAGTGACTTCGTTGTGGTTGGCAGATAGAAGTTCTTGTTGATAATTGGAAAAGAAAGTTATATCTTTTACACAAAGAACATTTTCAGAGATTCTTATTCTATAAAGGTGTAAAGAGGGGGAGTCTCATTTCAGAGCACAAGAGGAATTGGTGCTGAAGAAGAAACTTGTATTTCCCTAAAATGAAGTATAATGACTGGGATCATCATTATAACATAAAAGAAAAGTCCCTTGAGTCATACTCATTTTTCTCCAATTTATAACGAGAGAGAGAGAGAGAGAGAGAGAGAGAGAGAGAGAGAGAGAGAGAGAGAGAGAGAGAGAGAGAGAGAGAGTTTTTATATTATATCCCGAATTACACACATTACTCTCCTCTTCATAAAAACATACATACACAAACACACAAAGATGAAATGTAATCGTATACAATGTCATTTGTTCTTTTTCTCAAAACATCTATCAGAGAGAGAGAGAGAGAGAGAGAGAGAGAGAGAGAGAGAGAGAGAGAGAGAGAGAGAGAATTTTTAAAAAAATGCAATGTTATTTTCTTTTACTTAAAACTTGTATCTGTACGTGTGTGCGTGGCGGCGGGGGCGGGGGGGGGGGGGGTCGCGGGAGACAGACAGACAGAGTGACATACCTACATACGATATTATCTCATTTTACTTAAAACTTTTATCCCTGAGAGAGAGAGAGAGAGAGAGAGAGAGAGAGAGAGAGAGAGAGAGAGAGAGAGATAAAAACGTACCCTGATTCAATATTAGTTTTCTCTCTCCCTCTCTCAAAACTCCGCTATCTCCTCGTGCATCTTGAAGAACAGCCAAACTTTCCTTTCCAAACTGAAATAAAATCCTCTGTCGACTCTAGCATCAGGAGAGCCAGCAGCCACATATTCCAAACGCAATGTGGAATTTGGCGAAGTTTTACTTCTGAAGAACAGAATGAGAGGAAGAACGAAAACAGCTGGAAGTACTGATATGTTTGGTCATTTGTCAAATGGTTATCATAACTATTTTACGTATCGCTCGTGAGTTACTTAACTTGTAAGACAGTGTATAAATGGGCGATTTAAAATTAATTGAAAAGGTCTCTTAAACACAAAAAGCGGCGCATTTTAGTTTATGTTTTGAAATTACGTGAATGGAATGACAGAATTGGCAAAATTGTAAAGATATTCCAAAGAATCTGGTCGAGGAATAAATTAGGTATGCATCAGAATTCGAAATAAATAAATAATTAGATCAATAAATAAATGAAAAGGTATATAGATACATACACAGATAAATAGATAGTTAGATAGATAGATATTAAATTATTCTCTTACTAGCCTACATCCGTTTCAAATCTTTCGGTATCTGAGTAGCCAAGCCATATTTCTTATCTTAAACAAACATTGCGTATAAAGCAACATTTTGTATGTTTTGTAAATGCAAAATTTGCTCCTTGTTATCTAGGGAGAGGGAGAGAGAGAAAGGGACGGCACGTGAATTTCGACAGACTACTATATAACTAAAAAGGACAGCATAGTTTCCAATCAAATAAATTTGTTACTGGCTATGTTGAAATATCAACTTCTGTATAGTTAAAGAAATGATCCTGTGTTGATGTCATTTACAGTTTGCACTGAAAATAGAGTAATAACAAAATCCTATTTTTACACCTGAGTACATTTAAAACGGTTGTAAGCTAGTTAAGAGAATTACTGCTTAATATATGAATTTTTAAGCTAGTGATTTCTGATAATACTCATAATTCTATTTTTTTTCCTTTTCTATGGTTCTCGACATCAGCACAAAAATATTTATTTATTTATTTATTTATTTATTTATCTATATATTTATTTATCTACCTACCTATCAATCTATCTATCTATTTATCTACATAGATATATAAATACAGAAATGCAATAAAAAATAAAATGTATCAATCCACAGATTTAAGAATACTAGCAAACCAGACCTCGCAGCCAAAGACCTGGTAAGCATTAACTTGCTGGATGAGCCGAAGAGCCAAATGGTCCTGTCATTCTCATGGAAAGCGGCCGTGGGGCCACTGGAAGTTCACTGGACCCAGAAGACTGAAGCTGGAAGTGCAAAAGTGAAGCCTGAACTTGTGACCGAGGGTGGCGAATGGAAGTAGGTTGGGGGGACGCTCGAAGTTCGCTGGACCCGGAAGACTGAAGCTGGATGCGCAAAAGGGAAGCCTGGACTTGTCTATAAGTTTCAGTTGTAGTAGTAATTGAAAAGGTTATTACAACCATGTTCTATTGAAAAACCATTGTTTCGATAATTATCACTCTCATGTATACCAAACTGTATAAATTTGAATATGGAAATTGTGGCCGAGGAAGGCGGAAGGAAAGCGGCTGAAGGGCCACTGGAAGTTCGCTGGACCTAGAAGACTGAAGCTGGAAGCGCAAAAGTGAAGCCTGTACTTGTGGCAGAGGACGGCGGTTGGAAAGCTGTTGGGGGGCCGCTGGAAGTTTGCTGGACCCAAGGCTGCTGGAAGTTTGCTGGACCCGAAAGACTGAAGCTGGAAGTGCAAAAGTGAAGCCTGGACTTGTGGCCAGCGGATGGAAAGCGGTTGGGGGGCCACTGGAAGTTCGCTGGACCCAGAGGACTGAAGCTGGAAGCACAAAAGTGAAGCCTGGACTTGTGGCCAAGGACAGTAGATGGAAAGCAGTTGTGGGGCCGCTGGAAGTTCGCTGGACCCGAAAGACTGAAGCTGGAAGAGCAAATATGAAGCCTGGACTTGTGGTCGAGGACAGTGGATGGAAAGCGGTTGGGGGGTTGCTGGAAGTTTGCTGGACCCAGAAGACTGAAGCCGGAAGTGCAAAAGAGAAGCGTGGACTTGTGGCCGAGGACAGTGGATGGAAAGCGGTTGGTGGGTTGCTAAAAGTTCGCTGGGCCCAGAAGACTGAAGCTGGCAGCACAAAAGTGAAGCCTGGACTTGAGGCCGTGGATGGCAGATGGAAAGCAGTTGGGGACCGCTGGAAGTTTACTCGACCCGGAAGACTAAAGATGGAAGCGCAAAAGTGAAATGTGGACTTGTCTATAAACTTCAGTTGTATTAGTAACTGAATAGGTTACTACAATCATGTTCTATTGAAGATCCATTATTTCGATCATCATCACTCCAATGTATACCTAACTGTATACACTTGAATATGGAAATTATGGCTGAGAACGGCGGACGGAAAGCGGTTGGAGGGCCGCTGGAAGTTCGCTGAACCCAGAAGACATACTGGAAGCGCAAAAGTGAAGCCTTGACTTGTGGCTGAGGACGGCAGATAGAAAGCAGTTGGGGGTCTGCTGGAAGTTTGCTGGACCCAGAAGACTGAAGCTGGAAGGGCAAAAGTGAAGACTGGCCTCGTGGCCAAGGATAGCAGATCGAGAGCAGTTGGGGGGCTGCTCGAAGTTCGTTGGACCCGGAAGACTGGAGCTGGAAGCAGGAAGGATGAGGACTGGACTTGTGGCCGAGGAGGGCGGATGGAAAGCAGTTGGGAGGCTGCTGGAAATTCACTGCACATGGAAGACTGAAGCTGAAAGTGGATAGGAAAAGCCTGGACTTGTGGCCAAGGATGGCGGCTGGAAAGTGGCTGGGAGGGCGCTGGAAGTTCACTGCACACGGAAGACTGAAGCTGAAAGTGGAAAGGAGAAGCCTGGACTTGTGGCTGAGGACGGATGGTGGAAAGTGGTTGGGGGGCTGCTGGAAGTCTGCTGGACCTGGATGACTTAAGCTGGTAGTGCAAAAGTGAAGCCTGCACTTGTGACTGAGGACGGCTGATGGAAAGTGGTTGGGGGGGTCACTGGAAGTTCACTGGACCTGGAAGACTGAAGCTGAAAGCACAAATGTGAAGCCTGGAATTCTGGTCGAGGACAACTGATGGAAAGCGGTTGGGGGGCTGCTGGAAGTTCTCTGGACCCGGAAGACTGAAGCTGGAAGTGCAAACGGCCGATGGAAAGTGGTTGTGGGCCGCTGGAATTTCGCTGGACTCAGAAAACTGAAGCTGAAAGTGCAAAAGTGAGGCCTGGACTCGTGGCTGAGGACGGCGGATGGAAAGCATCTGTGGGGCTGCTGGAGGTTTGCTGGACCTGGAAGACTGAAGCTGGAAGTGCAAAAGTGAAGCCTGGAGATGTCTATAAGCTTCAGTTGTAGTAGTAATTGAAAAAATTATTACAATGGTTCTATTGAAGAACCATTGTTTTGATCATCATCACTTCATTGTATAACAAACTTAATAAATTTTAATATGGAAATTGTGGGCGAGGAAGGTGGACGGAAAGCAGTTGGAGGGCAGCTGGAAGTTCTCAGGACCTGGAAGACTGAAGCCGGAATCGCAGTAGTGAAGACTGGACTCGTGGCCGAGTACGGCAGATGGAAAGCAGTTGGGGGGCCGCTGGAAGTTCGCTGGACCCGGAAGACTGAAGCTAAAAGTGAAAAGGAGAAGCCTGGACTTGTGGCCAAGGACGACGGATGGAAAGCTGATGGGGGGCTGCTGGAAGTTCGCTGCACCCGGAAGACTGAAGCTGGAAGCGGGAAGGAGAAGCCTGGACTTGTGGCCAAGGACAGCGGATGTAAAAAGGTTGTGGGGCCACAGGAAGTTCGCTGGACCCGGAAGACTGAAGCTGGAAGCTCAAAATTTAATCCTGAACATATGGCTGACGGCGGATTGAAAGCAGCTGGGGAGCCGCTGGAAGCTCGCTGGACCCGGAACACTAAACTTGTAAGCACAAATGTGAAGCCTGGACTTGTGGCCGAGGACAGCGGATGGAAAGTGGATGGGGGGCCACTGGAAGTTCACTGGACCCAGAAGACTGAAGAGGAGAGAGCAAAAGTGAAGAATGGCCTTGTGGCCGATTACGGCAGATGGAAAGGGGTTAGGGGGCAGCTGGAAGTTCTCTGGACCCGTAAGACTGAAGCTGGAAGCGCAAACGGCCGATGGAAAGTGGTTGTGGGCCGCTGGAATTTCGCTGGACTCAGAAAACTGAAGCTGAAAGTGCAAAAGTGAAGCCTGGACTTGTGGCTGAGGACAGCGGATGGAAAGCAGCTGTGGGGCCGCTGGAAGTTTGCTGGACCTGTAAGACTGAAGCTGGAAGTGCAAAAGTATAGCCTGGGTTTGTGACGGAGGATGGAGGATGGAAAGCAGTTGGGTGATCTCTGGAAGTTCGCTGGACCCGGAAAACTGAAACTGGAAGCACAAAAGTGAAGCCTGAACTTGTACCCAAGGATGGTGGGTGGAAAGCAATTGGGGGGCCGTTAGAAGCTCGCTGCACCCGGAAGACTGAAGTTGAAAGCGGAAATGAGTAGCCCAGACTTGTGGCAGAGTACAGTGGATGGAAAGTGGTTGGGGGGCAGCTGGAAGTTCGCTGCACCCAGAAGACTGAAGCTGGAAGCGGAAAGAAGCCTGGGCTTGTGGCTGAGGACGATGGATAGAAAGCGGTTGGGTTGCCACTGGAAGTTCGCTTGACCCGGAAGAATGAAGCTGGTAGCTCAGAAGTGAAGCATGGACTTGTGGCCAAGGACGGCAGATGGAAAGCGGTTGAGGGGGAGCACTGGAAGTTCCCTGGCCCCAGAAGACTGAAGCTGGAAGCGGAAAGGAGAAGCCTGGAATTGTGACCGAGGATGGTGGATGGAACACGGTAGGGGAGCCGCTGGAAGTTTGCTGGACCTGGAAGACTGAAGCTGGAAGCGCAAAAGTGAAGTCCGGACTTGTGGCTGGGGTCAGTGTATGGAAAGTGATTGGGGGTGGGGGGGCGTTGGAAGTTTGCTGCACCCAGAAGACTGAAGCTGGAAGTGCGAAAGTGAAGCCTGGACTTGTCTATGAGCTTCAGCTGTAGTAGTAATTGAAAAAGTTATTACAATCTTGTTCTATTGAGGAACCATTGTTTCGATCATCATCACTCCAATGTATAACAAACTTAATAAATTTTAATATGGAAATTGTGGGCGAGGAAGGTGGATGGAAAGCGGTTGGAGGGCAGCTGGAAGTTCGAAAGGCCCGGAAGACTGAAGCCGGAATCGCAATAGTGAAGACTAGACTTGTGGCCGTGTACGGCAGATAGAAAGCAGTTGGGGGGCCACTGGAAGTTCGCTGGACCCAGAAGACTGAAGCTAAAAGCGAAAAGGAGAAGCCTGGACTTGTGGCCGAGGATGGTGAATAGAAAGTAGTTCGGGGACCCTGGAAGTTCGCTGCACCCAGACGGCTGAAGCTGAAAGCAGAAAGGAGAAGCCTGGACTTGTGGCCGAGGATGGCGGATGAAAAGCGGTTGGGGGCTGCTGGAGTTTGCTGCACTAGGAAGACTGAAGCTGGAAGAGAAAAGGAAAGTCTGGACTTGTGGTTGAGGAGGACGGACAGAAGTTGGTTGTGGGGCCGCTGGAAGTTCGCTGAACACGGAGGACTGAAGCTGGAAGAGCAAAAGTTAAGTCTGGATATATGGCCGAGGACAGTGGATGGAAAGGGGTTGGAGACCCACAGGAAGTTCGCTGGACCCGGAAGACTGACGATGGAAGCTCAAAAATGGAGACTGTACTTTTGGCCGAGCACGGCTGATGGAAAGTGGTTGGGGGCAGCTGGAAGTTTGCTCCACCCGGAAGACTGAACCTGGAAGAGCAAAAGTGAAGCCTGGACATGTCTATAAGCTTCATTTATAGTAGTAATTGAAAAGGTTATTACAATAATGTTCTGTTGAAGAACCATCATGTCGATCATCATCATTTCCATGTATACCAATCTGTATGAATTTGAATCCTGGAAATTGTGGCCAAGGACGGAGGATGGAAAGCAGTTGGAGGGTCGCTGGAAGTTTGCTGGACCCACAAAATTGAAGCTGGAATCACAATAGTGAAACCTGTATGGAAAGCGGCTGGGGGGACGCTGGAAGTTCATCGGACCCTGAAGACTGAAGCAGGAAACACAAAAGTGAAGTCTGGAGTTGTGGCTGAGGACAGCAGATGAAAGCAGTTGGGGGGAAACTGGAAGTTCGCTGGACCCGGAAGACTGAAGCTGAATGCGGAAAGGAGAAGCCTTGACTTGTGGCCGAGGAAGGCAGATGGAAAGCAGTTGGGGGACCGCTGGAAGTTCGTTGGACCCAGAAGACTGAAGCTGGAAGCGTAAAAGTTAAGAGGGAACTTGTGGCCGAGGATGGCGGATACAAAGCGGTTGGGTGGTCGTTGGAATTTTGCTGGACCCAGAAGACTGAAGCTGGAAGCGCAAAAGTGAAGCCTGGACTTGTCTATAAGCTTAAGTTGTAGTAGTAATTGAAAACGGTATTACAGTCATGTTCTACTGAACAACCATTGTTTCGATAATCAACATTCCCATGTATACCAAACTGTATAAATTTGAATATGGAAATTGTGGCCAAGAATGGCAGACAGAAAGCAGTTGGAGAGCCGCTGGAAGTTTGTTGGACCTGGAATGCTGAAGAAGGAAGCACAAAATTGAAGCGAGGACTTGAGGCCGAGGACGGCGGATGGAAAGCGGTTGGGGGGACGCTGGAAGTTCACTGGACCTGGAAGACTGAAGCTAGAAGCGCAAAAGTGAAGCCTGGACTTGTGGCCGAGGACGGCAGATGGAAAGTGGTTGGAGACTGCTGGAAGTTCGCTGGACCCTGAAGATTGAAGCTGGAAGCAAATAAGTGAAGCCTGGACTTGTGGCCGAGGACGGCAGACAGAAAGTGGTTGGGGGGTTGCTGGAAGTTCGTTGGACCACAAAGACTGAAGCTGAAAGCGGGAAGGATGAGGCCTTGACTTGTGGCTGAGGACAGCGGATGGAAAGCTGTTGGGGGGCTGCTGGAAGTTCGCTGCACATGGAAGACTGAAGGTGAAAGTGGAAAGGAGAAGCATGGACTTCTGGCCGAGGATGGCAGCTGGAAAGCGATTGGGAGGCCACTGGAAGTTTGCTGCATACGGAAGACTAAAGCTGAAAGCGGAAAGGAGAAGCCTGGACTTGTGGCTGAGGACAGCAGATGGAAAGCAGTTGGGAGGCCTCTGTAAGTTTGCTGGACCCAGAAGACTGAAGCTGGAAGCACAAAAGTTAAGCATGGACTTGTGGCCAAGGACGGCAGATGGAAAGCGGTTGGTTCTCTGCTGGAAGTTCATTGGACACAAAAGACTGAAGCTGGAAGCTTAAAAGTGAACCCTTGAATTGTGGCCAAGGACAGTGTATGGAACCCGGTTGGGGAGCCACTAGAAGTTTGCCGGCCCCAGAATAATGAAGCTGGAAGCAGAAAAGAGAAGCCTGGACTTGTGACTGAGGACGGCGGCTGTAACGCGGTTGGGGGCCCGCTGGAAGTTCACTGGACCTGGGGGACTGGAGCTAGAAGCGCAAAAGTGAAGACTGGACTTGTGGCCGAGGACAGAGGATGGAAAGGGGTTGGGGGGGGGGGGGGCCGTTGGACGTTTGCTGCACCCGGAAGACTGAAGCTGGAAGCGCAAAAGTGAAGCCTGGAATTATGGTTGAGGGCGGCAGATGGAAAGTGGTTGGGGGGCTGCTGGAATTTTGCTGGTCCCGGGAGACTGAAGCTAGAAGCACAAAAGTGAAGCCTGGACTCGTGGCCAAGGACGGCAGATGGAAAGCAGTTGGGGGCCAGCTGGAAGTTAGCTGGTCACGGAAGACTGAATCTTGAAGCACAAAAGTGAAGCCTGGACTTCTCTATAAGCTTCAATTGTAGTAGTAATTGAAAATGTTATTACAATCATGTTCTGTTGAAGAACCATTGTTTCGATCATCATCACTCCAATGTATAACAAACTGTATAAATTTGAATAAGGAAATTGTGGCTGAGGACGGTGGATGGAAAGTGGTTGGGGGGCCGCTGGAAGTTCGCTGAACCCGGAAGACTGAAGCTGAAAGCGAAAAGGAGAAGCCTGGATTTGTGGCCGAGGATGGCGAATAGAAAGTAGTTCGGGGACCCTGGAAGTTTGCTGCACCCAGAAGACTGAAGCTGAAAGCAGAAAGGAGAAGCCTGGACTTGTGGCTGAGGATGGCGGATGAAAAGCAGTTAAGGGGATACTGGAAATTTGCTGCACCGGGAAGACTGAAACTGGTAGAGGAAAGAAAAGTCTGGACTTGTGGCTGAGGAGGACGGACAGAAATCGGTTGTGGGGCCACTGGAAGTTCACTGAACCCAGAGGACTGAAGCTGGAAGAGCAAAAGTTAAGTCTGGACATATGACCGAGGACAGAGGATGGAAAGCAGTTGGGGGGCCGTTGGAAGTTTGCTGGACCCACAACACTGAACATGAAAGCGCAAAAGTGAAGCCTGGACTTGTGCCCAAGGACGGCGGATGGAAAACAGTTGGGGGGATGCTGGAAGTTCGCTGGACCCAGAAGACTGAAGCTGGAAATGGAAAGGAAAAGCCTGGACTTGTGGCAGAGGACGGCGGATGGAAAGCGGTTGGGGGCCCAC
Organism: Macrobrachium rosenbergii; assembly: GCA_039081455.1. Classification (NCBI taxonomy): domain Eukaryota; kingdom Metazoa; phylum Arthropoda; class Malacostraca; order Decapoda; family Palaemonidae; genus Macrobrachium; species Macrobrachium rosenbergii. Next base: position 79,769 of record JANJGK010003505.1, read on the forward strand.
TGGAAGTTCGCTGTACCCGGAAGACTTAAGATGGAAGCTCAAAAATGAAGACTGTACTTTTGGCCGAGCACGGCTGATGGAAAGTGGTTGGGGGCAGCTGGAAGTTTGCTCCACCCAGAAGACTGAACCTGGAAGAGCAAAAGTGAAGCCTGGACATGTCTATAAGCTTCAGTTATAGTAGTAATTGAAAAGGTTATTACAATAATGTTCTGTTGAAGAACCATCGTGTTAATCATCATCATTCCCATGTATACCAAACTGTATGAATTTGAATCCTGGAAATTGTGGCCGAGGACGGAGGATGGAAAACAGTTGGAGGGTCGCTGGAAGTTTGCTGGACCCGCAAGACTGAAGCTGGAATCACAACAGTGAAGCCTGCACTTGAGGCCGAGGATGGGGAATGGAAAGCGGTTGGGGGGACGCTAGAAGTTCGACAGACCCTGAAGACTGAAGCAGGAAACACAAAAGTGAAGTCTGGACTTGTGGCTGAGGATGGCGGATGAAAGCAGTTGGGGAGACACTGGAAGTTCACTGGACCCGGAAGACTGGAGCTGAAAGCGGAAAGGAGAAACCTTGACTTGTGGTCCAGGATGGCAGATGGAAAGCAGTTGGGGCGCCGCTGGAAGTTTGTTGGACCCGGAAGACTGAAGCTGGAAGTGCAAAAGTTAAGAGGGAACTTGTGGCCGAGGATGGCGGATAGAAAGCAGTTGGGTGGTTGTTGGAATTTTGCTGGACCCAGAAGACTGAAGCTGGAAGCGCAAAGGTGGAGACCAGACTTGTGGCCGAGGACGGCAGAAGGAAAGCGGTTGGGAACTGCTGGAAGTTCGCTGGACCCTGAAGACTGAAGCTGGAAGCACAAAAGTGAAGCCTGGCCTTGTTGCCGAGGACAGCAGATGGAAAGCGGTTGGTGGGGGGCCGCTGGAAGTTCGTTGGACCACAAAGACTGAAGCTGAAAGCGGGAAGGATGAGGTCTGGACTTGTGGCTGAGGACGGCAGATGGAAAGCGGTTGGGGGGGCTGCTGGAAGTTCGCTGCACATGGAAGACTGAAGGTGAAAATGGAAAGGAGAGGCGTGGACTCCTGGCCGAGGATGGTGGCTGGAAAGCGATTGGGAGGCCACTGGAAGTTCGCTGCACACGGAAGACTAAAGCTGAAAGTGGAAAGGAGAAGCCTGGACTTGTGGCTGAGGATGGCAGATGGAAAGTGGTTGAGGGGCTGCTGGAAGAACGCTGGACCCGGAAGACTGAAGCTGGAAGTGCAAAAGTGAAGCCTGGCATTGTGACCGAGGATGGTGGATGGAAAGCTATTGGGGGCCGCTGGAAATTCGCTGGACTCGGAAGACTGAAGCTGGAAGCGCAAAAGTGAAATATGAACTTGTGGCTGAGAACAGCAGATGGAAGGTTGTTGGGGGCTGCTGGAAATTCGCTGGACCCTGAAGGTTAAAGCTGGTAGCACAAAAGTAAAGCAAGGACTGGTGGCCGAGGACGGCTGATGGAAAGAGGTTGGGAGGCTGCTGTTGCTGCACACGGAAGACTGAAGCTGAAAGTGGAAAGGAGAATCCTAGACTTGTGGCTGAGAATGTTGGATGGAAGGTGGTTGGGGGGCTGTAGGAAGTTTGCTGGACCCAGAAGACTGAAGCCTGAAGTGCAAAAATGTAGCCTTGACTTGGGGATGTGGACGGCAGATGGAAATTGGTTGGAGGGCTGCTGGAAGTTCTTTGGACCCGGAAGACTGAAGCTGAAGGGGGAAAGGAGAAGCCTGGACTTGAGGCCGAGGATGGCAGATGGAAAGCGGTTGGGGGCCACTGGAAGTTTGCTACACCTGGAAGACTGAAGCTGGAAGCAGAAACGAGAAGCCTGGACTTGTGGCCGAGGACGGTGGATGGAAAGCGGCTGGGGGCTGCTGGAAGTTCACTGGACCTGGAAGACTGAAGCTGGAAGCGCAAAAGTGAAGCCTGAACTTGTGGCCAAGGACGGCGGATGGAAATACGTTGGGGGCTGTTCGAAGTTCGCTTAACCTGGAAAACTGAAGCTGGAAGCACAAAAGTAACGCCTGGGCTTGTGGCCAAGGACGGCAGATGGAAATAGTTTGGGAGGCTGCTGCAAGTTCACTGGAACCGGGAGACTGAAGCTGGAAGCACAAAAGTGAAGCCTGGACTTGCGGCCAAGGACGGAGGATGGAAAGCGGTTGGGGGGCCACGGGAAATTCGCTGGAACTGTAAGACTGAAGCTGGAAGCGCAAACGGCCGATGGATAGCGGTTGGGGGGCTGCTGGAAGTTCGCTGGACCTGGAAGACTGGAGCTGGAAGCGCAAAAGTGAAGCCTGGACTTCTCTATAAGCTTTGGTTGTAGTAGTAATTGAAAAGGGTATTACAATCATGTTCTACTGAACAACCATTGTTTCGATAATCAACACTCCCATGTATACCAAACTGTATAACTTAAAATATGGAAATTGTGGCCAAGGATGGCGGATAGAAAGTGGTCGGAGGGCAGCTGGAAGTCTGTTGGACCCGGAACACTGAAGAAGGAAACACAAAATTGAAGCACGGACTTGAGGTCGAAGATGGCAGATTGAAAGTGGTTGGGGGACCGCTGGAAGTTCGCTGGACCTGGAAAACTGAAGCTGGAAGCGCAAAAGTGAAGCCTTGATGTGTGGCTGAGGACAGCAGATGGAAAGCAGTTGGGGGGCCGCTGGAAGTTCGGAGCACCTGGAAGACTGAAACTGAAAGTGGAAAGGAGAAACCTGGCTTGCGGCCGAGGACGGCGGATGGAAAGCAGTTGGGGGGCCACTGGAAGTTCGCTGCACCAGGAAGACTGAAGCAGGAAAAGGAGAAGCCTGGACTTGTGGCTGAGGAGGGCGGATGGAAAGCAGTTGGGGGGCCGCTGGAAGTTTGCTTACCCAGAAGACTGAAGCTGGAGCGGTAAAAGTGAAGTTTGCCCTTGTGGCCGAGGACAGCGGACGGAACTTGGTTGAGGGGCCGCTGGAAATTCGTTGGACCGACAATATTGAAGCTGAAAGCGGGAAGGATGAGGCCTGCACTCTGCAAGGAATGATTATAGTGAATCTGTCTCCCATACTCTTGAAGGAATGAATATAGTGTATCTGTCCCCCATACTCTTGAAGGAATGAATATAGTGTATTTGTCTCCCATACTATTGAAGGAATATAGTGAATCTAACTCCCACACTCTTGAAGGAAGGTATATAGTGAATTTGTCTACCACACTCTTGAAGTAATGAATATTGTGAATCTGTCTCCCACACTATGGAAGGAATGAATATAGGTATCTGTCTCCCACACTCTTGAAGGATTAAATATAGTTTATCTGTCTCCCACACTTTTAAAGGAATGAATATAGTAAATCTATCGCCCACACCCTTGACGTAATGAATATAGTGAATCTGTCTCCTACACTCTTGAAAGAATGAATATAATCTGACTCTCACACTCTTGAAGGAATGAATATAGTGTATCTGTCTCCCACACTGTTGGAGGAATGATCATAGTGAATCTGTCTCCCACATTCTTGAAGGGATGAATATAGTGAATCAGTCTCCCACACTCTTGAAGGAATGAATATAGTGAGTCTGTCTCCCACACTATTGAATGACTGAATATAGTGTATCCGTCTCCAGCACTCTTGAAGGCACGAATATAGTGAATCTGTCTCCCATACCCTTGAAGGAATGGATATTGTGAATCTGTCTCCCACACTCTTGAGGAAATGAACATAGTGTATCTGTCTCCCACACTCTTGAGGGAATGAATATAGTGAATCTGTTTCCCCAACACTCTTGAAGGAAAGAATCTAGTAAATCTGTCTCCCACACTCTTGAGGGAATGAATAAAGTGTATCTGTCTCCCACACTATTGAAGGAATGAATATAGTGAATCTATCTCCCACACTCTTGAAGGAATGAATGTAGGTATCTGTCTCCCACACTCTTGAAGAAATGAATATAGTGTCTGTCTCCCACATTCTTGAATGATTGAATACAGTGTGTCTGATTCCCACACTCTTGAAGGAATGAATATAGTGAATCTGTCTCCCACACACTTGAAGGAACGAATCTAGTAAATCTGTCTCCCACACTCTTGAAGGAATGAATATAATGTATCTGTCTCCCACACTCTTGAAGAATGAATATAGGTATCTGTCTCCCACATTCATGAAGAAATGAATATAGTTTATCTGTCTCCCACATTCATAAAGAAATGAATATAATTTAGCTGTCTCCCGCACTCTTGAATGACTGAATACAGTGTATCTGATTCCAACACTCTTGTAGGAATGAACATAGTGTCTCTGTCTTCCACACTCTTGAAGGAATGAATATAGTGAATCTATCTTCCACACTCTTGAATGACTGAATACAGTGTATCTGTCTCCCACACTCTTGAAGAGATGAATATAGTTTATCTGCCTCCCACACTCTTGAAGGGATGAATATAGTAAATCAATCTCCCACACTCTAGAAGGAATAAATATACTGAATCTGTCTTCCACACTCTTGAAGGAATGAATATAATCTGACTCTTACACTCTTGAAGGAATGAATATAGTGTATTTGTCTCCCACACTCTTGAAGGGATGGATATAGTCTATCTCTCTCCCACACTCTTGAAGGGATGAATATAGTAAATCTATCTCCCACACTCTTGAAGGGATGAATATAGTAAATCTATCTCCCACACTCTTGAAGAGATGAATATAGTTTATCTGTCTCCCACACTCTTGAAGGGATGAATATAGTAAATCTATCTCCCACACTCTTGAAGGAATGAATATAATCTGACTCTTACACTCTTGAAGGAATGAACATAGTGTATTTGTCTCCCACACTCTTGAAGGGATGGATATAGTCTACCTGCCTCCCACATTCTTGAAGGGATGAATATAGTTTATCTGTCTCCCACACTCTTGAAGGGGTGAATATAGTTTATCTGTCTCCCACACTCTTGAAGGGGTGAATATAGTAAATCTATCTCCCACACTCTAGAAGGAATAAATATACTGAATCTGTCTTCCACACTCTTGAAGGAATGAATATAATCTGACTCTCTCACTCTTGAAGGAATGAATATAGTGTATTTGTCTCCCACAATCTTGAAGGGATGAATATAGTTTATCTGTCTCCCACACTCTTGAAGGGATGAATATAGTAAATCTATTTCACACACTCCAGAAGGAATGAATATAGTGAATCTGTCTTCCACACTCTTGAAGGAATGAATATAATCTGACTCTCACACTCTTGAAGGAACGAATATAGTGTATCTGTTTCCCACACTCCTGGACGAAGGAAGGATGGCTAATTCAATTGAATCCACTTCTAAAAATTCATTAGATTCTCAGACCACTGGATGTCATATCTCCCATAATCCTTCAAGTGTCTTAAGGTCTTTGAGACACTAATATATTCTTCGAGGTAGGTTGTAGGATCCTCTCCTTTACTAGAGAGAGAGAGAGAGAGAGAGAGAGAGAGAGAGAGAGAGAGAGAGAGAGAGAGAGAGAGAGAGAGAAATTTAGATAACACCAAAATGCAGTTAGTATAGAATAATATACGAACGGAGTTAAAAAAAAAACAATAAAATGAAAAGATAATGATAAAACCACCAAAACACAACTGAACAGAGAATAATATGCAACCTAAGAATAAAGAAAATCTCTTAAATAAAGCCGGCAAAAATAATATACCAACTAAGATCTGATAAAATCTCAGAAAATAAAGAATAAAACCTTCTTCACCCAGCAAAAAAACTTTGGCCCAGACTGGACACTTCTCCAGGGAGCCCTCGTCGGGGAAGAAGCATCTGACCAAAAAATAAAAAAATCAAATCAAATAAAACAAATAAAATAAATAAATAAATAAAAACAAACATGTTCAAGTACCGATCGTTCATGCAAGCAAAAATCATCATCATCATCATCTTCTCCTTCTTCTTCTTCTG